>KQ995779.1:100114-113971 GCA_001598015.1 Dorcoceras hygrometricum | reverse complement strand
TGCATCGTTGTCGAGGATTCACCGCTCGCAGACATGCGTGGATATCCTATGTTATCTGAGGGGATAATAGTGTGCAAATCTCTGGCCAGAGTACTACAAGTGTTTTAGGTAAATGTGTTTACCTAGTTACACTCATGATGTCACTATTGGATCTCCAAGATGTATGCATAGCTATCGGCAGGCGTCGGGATTGGGTGAGACCCCGATGCATGTAGGAGTCGATGCATCGTTGTCGAGGATTCACCGCTCGCAGACATGCGTGGATATCCTATGCTATCTGAGGGGATAATAGTGTATAAATCTCTGGCCAGAGTACTACAAGTGTTTTAGGTAAATGTGTTTACCTAGTTACACTCATGATGTCACTATTGGATCTCCAAGATGTATGCATAGCTATCGGATCTCTAGCGACTCTCGATTTACCAATGGTCGTTGATCTGATCGGGATATATGGATTGAAAGGACCGTACAGTACGCTAACCACGACCGACTGGTTCTTGCAGGCACTATCAGTGATACCTAGGGGATCATGGGGCGATGTTGCTAGACGCTTTACCATGATCCGTTGGGCAGGTCCGGAATTGTGATTCCGGAGCCACAATGGTTGTGGGCCCACGGCTAGCTGTATCCCTGAACCATTGAGGGTCACACAAGTACTGGATTCGAAATTCCCACACGGATACTCAGCTCAATGTGTTGAGCACGAGAAGAGGATTTTGGGAAGTGCGACTTCCTAAAAGTCAACAGGGGTCAAACCGGAGTTTGACTCAGTTGAGGGGCAAAACGGTCATTTTGCTATTTGGGGTTTGATGATCTGAAAAATTGTTTTTCACATCATAACATTCAGTTTTGGAAACTGAGTCGATCGGTCCGATCTGATCGGCGATCGGAGTTACGATGAAGTCACAGCGATAGATATCGTCATTTGGACCCGGGCCCGTTGGACCGGCCCAAGTCTACCTTAAGTCTATTTAATGTTGATTATTGGACTTAATGAATAAGAGACTTCATAATAGACTACAATCTAACCAAAACCTAATAGCACTAGCCGCCCCTCCCTCCCTCTCTCACGCCGCCGCCGCCGCCGCCGCCGTGCGCCGCCGCCGCCGCCGCCAACTTCGCCGGAATTTGTTCCGGCCTAGTTTTTCGAGGAGAATCTGATCGTGCTGATCTCGTCAGGACTTCTAGTGCAGTCTGACGAAGGAGTCTCGGATCTGGTCGTGGACCGGATTGGCGTAACTACCGCAATCTACCGAGAAGCGCCGGGTTCTTGAAACACCGGTTGGAGCCAGGCACAAGTGCCAGCGAGGTAACACGCCTGAAACACCCTATGTATGTTGATACATGTGTAGATTATCTGTTCATTCGTATTGATCGCCTCCCGGTTCTATATTTTTGTTATTCCGCTGCCTGACCGGGGGGCGGATCCGGATCCCCCAACATTAGCTATCGAAGAATACTGTCCAGTCGTGAGGAGAAAAGATAAAGTTCTCAACTGGTTTGATTTATCACTTATACGGCAGCTGGATTGGCAATGGAGACGTCCAAAGTTGAGTCAGTTGTTCGTAATTAAGCGGAGGTCAAATTGGATCAGCATATGTGTTAATCACAAAGACAACTTGAACCAGCTGGAACAGAAACTAAGAAGAGTTTGTTGGAGAAATGTTCGAAGAAGAAGATGTACAGTAGAAGTCTGGAACCAGTTGTGAAGAACAACAACCAGCTGTTGCAAAATGAATCAGACGTCGATATTAACAAGATCTGGAATCAGCAATGATGACGTCAGCATATCTAATGAAGGAAGCTGTGATCAGCAACGATGACGTCCGCATTGCTGGTTGGAAGAAATCAAGAATCAGCAACCATGACATCAGCATGTCTACTGGAGGAAGCTATGAGCAGAGATGATGTCGTCAGTAGTGATGTCATCACCATCAGCAGTTGACATGAAGCGCGAGAGTGGATCAGCGATGATGACGTCAGCAATGATGTCATCACAATCAGCAGAGAGCTACAGTGCAACCAGTTGATGATACTTGAAGTTAGCGATAGCAAAACGATGTCGTTTGGATAAATGGATACGACAGCGTTTTGCCTTCGCGCTAAGAACCAGCAGGTACAACTCTCAAGAGAAACCAGCAGGAAGCTACAGTAAATCCAGATGAGAGCTACAGTGTTATATTTAACCAGTCGAGGATGCATAGCAAACGATGTCGTTTGAATAAGTTAAAATGACAGCGTTTGATCTAACCAGTCGTTGGATAATCCAGTTGCAAGCATTTCACGACCAACGTCTGGACAACCAGCTGCAAGCATATCTTCACCAGCTGGTCAACCAGTCTAAAGCTACAGTGTATCCAGTCGTAGGCTACAGTGCTTTGCATATCCAGTCGACAGGAAATCCAGACGCAAAGAAGCTAAAGGAAATAACCAGTCGCAGTAGTAGAAGATACAACCAGTAGCGAAGCAGTTGACGAATTATATTATGAAGATTCACTAAAGCTGGATGTCAACTGCTGAGCTCAGTTCAAATGTTAAAGACGACAAAAAGCCTGCAAAAGAAAGGACACAAGGACAACTCCCTGTCGGTGCTTTACAGAACATATTTCAAACGGGAAGAATTTGTGTCCAACGGATTGAATTCAAACAGAGGCTTATATACGAGAAGAATTCCATTGAAGAGCAGTGCTGTTGCAGTAAATGTTTGTTGCACAGTGCACAAACAGAGGGAAGAAAAATAGAAGAACGAAGCAGTCGACCACCATTAGAGAGGAGCTTACTATGAGCGTCGACTACTGAGTTCCAATTAGCTTTTGTAGAGCAACTTCCCAGTGTGTGAGATTCATTATTTGACAGTTGAGCGTTCACTATAAATCTCACACACAGAGATTCACTGGCATATTTTTGAGAGTTGTGCGAAATTGATTAGAGAGTGAATCAAAACCCAAATGCAAATCAGTTCCCGTCCAAGCACGACGACGTTAAACTCTGTGTTTGTTAGCCTTTCTCACAGAGGCGTTAAACAAGTGATTGAGTGAACAGCCGAGGGCTGGTAGAGTCTAGGAGTTCTCGCAGCTGCTGGTTGCGGGATCGGGTCTGTACACGTTGTATAGATCAAATCTTCTAGTGGAACCTTTCGAGGAGGAAGAAGGGGAGACGTAGGACATTGAAGTCCGAACTTCCATAAAAAAATCATTGTGTATTGTATTCTGTTATTCATTCAGCACTTGCATTTAATTTAGCACGCATAACAGAAATCACACTTGCACATAGCAAACAGATTTCACATGCTGGTTTTACAGAAATCTGTTTGCGCAAAGTTGTTTTAAAATATTAGGTTTCAGTTCTGGTATTTACGCATGATTTTAATTAATACCAGATCTGTCTCCGGTGCTCTGTTGTTTTAATGTTCAAGAACCAGAGGTATTGCACCTCATCCGTTAAATAGCAGCGCAAATTTTTTAATTTTTAAGTAGCAGCGCTTGCTTTGAATTTATTACTTTAAATTATCTATCCATCGGTCCTAACATTCTGTCTACAAGTTAGTTAATTTCATTATTTTTACTTTTCAGCCAGAGGAAAAACATTGAGAAAATTCGAAAAAAGAAATAAAAAATGAAAAATATCATATATAATCATTCTTTTACTTGTGTTTTAATGTTATTATCATATAAATGGTCCTATTTTATTTATAATCCTGACCGGCATATATAAGATAATACAACTAGTTGTTAATTTGTTTGAAGCAATTTGATTACTAAATATACACCTGGTTACATAAATAGTGAAATTATAAAACTATCCTCTAATGTATTCTAATTGATAGAAGTGTAATAATTAGTTTTACAATTTCTCTGCTATTATTACTGTCACCAGGATTTTCTATGCTACACCGGGTGAAAAACACTGGTTTAGTATCAACGGTTCATTTAGTGTGGATCTCACTTATCTATGTAGATCCCAAACCAGATGAGTGGTGTAGATCTACCGGATATATTTCACCCGCCGGAGCATAGAAGAATCCATATAAATCTTGATAGTAGTATGGCACCCTCGATATACATGCTGAATATTTTCAGTTTTGGTGAAAATAAAAATCAGCTCAAAAACTAATCAATCAGATCATGCCGAAACTTACTTCATTATTATTTCAGATCAGATCGCCAAGCTGAGTAAGGACCACTCAGTACTAAAATCAGTTTAGACTAGATCAGATCAGTTCAGACAGATCAGATTAGGTCAGACTAGAACAGTTTTATAACAGATCAGGAGTTTAGATCAGATCAGATTAACAAGCAGCTCAGAGTGTTTCAGCTCAGAGAATTTTAGCTCAAGACTTCAGATCATGATAGATATATTTCAAATCAGTAGCTCGATTGACGTGTTGACTTCTGAGGATCATTTATAGTCATTGGAACACTTTTGGCTAAAACAAGGATAGTCTAAAAGCTACTACTATATGAGAGTTGTCAAAGTTGTCTAAAAGCGGAAAGCATTTAATGATACATTACAAAGTACATTATATGAATTAAATGCACATTTATTGGCTTCACACTTTCTTTCAAAGACATCCGATTTGTCTATGGATAAAATTTATTATCGTTGGATCTGAAGAGTATATATAGAAGGAAGAGATCAGAAGACTAGTTAACATAGACGTTACTCAATAAACAAGTGCCAATACAAGAATAACTAGCAATACGAGACATTCAGCTCACAGAGAAGTTTCTTGTTGTTTACTAGTTTCAGCTTGTTTCTAAAACTTTCTAGACTTTATTCTATATCAAATCACAATAAAAGTCTTAGACAATCCTTTGTAAAACAAAGCTTGCATGCTATTGTATTGGTTAATACTAGGAGTTCAGCTCGGACGCGACCTGACTGATTGGATTAGGATACATTGTATTCAAATCAAATCTTCCATTGAAATCCTTCCAATCTTGGAAATATGAGACATAGAAGCTTTGCTTCGAACTTTCAGAAACAAACTCTATCTCTCAACTATTTTTATTTACTTGCATTCATTATTGTTCGCTGTTTAATTGAGTTTTTCCTCATAAACTTTTATTGCTCAAGAAAATAGATTGACTGAAAAGTGATATCAGTTGGTTCAGCTGATTTGCAAAGTATTTTAAAACAAAAAGATTTTCGAAAGGATTTTATTAAACCCCGTTCTAAACTCCAAACTCTATTTTTCGATCTAACAATGCGTGTAACATTATCCTGCATCCATTTAAGGAAATGTTTTGAAACACGAAGTATGTATGGAAATAAAATCAATATTGTCACCTTAAATGTACATAAAATATAAAAAAAGATCGATTTCTTTCCTTCCCTAATGCAAATTTTCCATGCAGAAACCTTAAAGGGCTCGAACACTTGAAATTGTTGAGTACTACATAAACATCAGCTTTCCTCTATCCACGCAGTTCTTCTTCTTCTTCCTTTCTTCCTATCGGTAAACTCCGATCTCACAAGATTACCACAAGGCATCAAATTAAAAAACCTAATGAAAGTTAACCGGGAAATCAGCATAAAAACAAAACTTGAAGCCTGCAACAATGCCAAGAATTACAAGGAGATCATCCAGGCGACATTCCAAGAAAACTCAATGTGGGTTTTTGAGAATCGAAACACTTCCGAATGAATTGGTTAGTGAAGTTTTGGCTCAAGTTGCAGCATCTTCGGTTATCGATATAATCAGCGCCAAGTTTAAGCTTATCCCAGTTTAAGCTCTTGATCTCTGAACTGAATCGCTTTGAACTGATCTTTTATGAAGCTCCATATGATCTTATTTTTCTCAGCTGAGCTCAGTTCATCAGCTTTTAGCTTGGCTATGATCTGATATGAATCTAGCTAAGCCTGCACACTCATATCCATCGATTCTTTGATTGATTTGATCTACTGGCTAGTTGATCTTCATTCTCTTCTTGATGGACTTGCCTTTTTTCATACCGGAATCATAGGAAGGTTACCGTTTGGTACAGAAATATCATCTGGTAATTTAGACAGTGATTTAGCGCTTCAATTGCTATGATATGATCTGATAGATTCACGTCTAGACTGACTGTTGTATGCTCTGAGCTGTTCTCTATATGCACGATCTGAAAGCTTGTGAGCTCTGAGCTGTTACGTTAAATCTGTTATCTGTTCATGCAATCTGATCGAAAAACTATCTGAACTGTTCTTTACTAAGCTGAACTTTCCCATTTTGACCTGATATTCAATATTAAGCTATCTGGAAAAGAGTTCCTCTGAGCTGATCTGTAAACTGATCATACTGACCTGAGAACTGAACTCTTCACGCTCTGATATGAAAGCTTATATGCTCTAAGCTGAAAGCTGTTCCTACGATCTGTGTTGTTCTCTGTGCTGTCTTCTCTCTAGGCTTTCCTTTTTTCATTGTCAGGCCACGTGCTACTCACTCAAGATTACAGCACGCTTAAGCACATAATCACGGAAGCGTAAAACAGGGCTTAAAAATTTTTCGAAATCATTTGGGCCTGAACTCAAAACATACATTCAAAATATTGATACTCAAAATACGAGTTGACTCAAACTCATATAAAACAGGTAACAGCAAATCTCAATTCAAATACAGATCCCCAACACATAAAAACACGGGGCATCCCCCGAACTCAAAACATACATTCAAAATATTGATACTCAAAATACGAGTTGACTCAAACTCATATAAAACAGGTAACAGCAAATCTCAATTCAAATACAGATCCCCAACACATAAAAACACGGGGCATCCCCCGATTTAATACATAATAAAATAGGCTGGGACTCAAGGAAACGGGGATCGACTAGCTGGCGCTCCACTCTGTCCAGCTTGGTTACCTGAAGATCCTGCAACTGGGTAACACAGACCCAAACAACACAAAAGCAGGAAAAGAAATACGAGGTCAAGCCTCAGTACGAAGAACTATGAAACAGCTAATCATGAAACATGCTAATCAATGCTATGAAATGCATGAGGGCTATCAAGGATCGGATAGCTAGACCAGTGTATCAACTAGCAAATCATCTCAGTCGGCCTCTATACCCGCACGATGTATCAATCGGGGAAATCATCGGTCCGTGATCTTCAGAGCCCGTCAGCCCATCACAGCTCGGTGGTAGACACTCGAATCCGATAGTCACCACTCCCATGATAGCGTTGGACTGTTCAGGCACAACTCATCAGTCGGCCAATCACAACGTGGCTTTCAATCAGGTCATCAATCAATCTGTCAGGCTCAATATGTATGCATGTATGCCAATCACTAATAAATTCACAATGCATACAATATCAACACGTGAATGCAGAATATAAAACTCAATCAATTCAACAAACTGATTCATGTAGTTCACATCATCAAATCAGCAGATTTCATAACATCAATTACAACCATGTCCACGCTCAAAGCTGTTAAATCTGCTCAATTCGTACCTTCAAGCCTCAAATACCTCAACAGATTTCTCACAAGGCACTGGAACTCACGGCCTAGGCTACCAGATTTCTCCGGGCTTCCTCAACCACGGCAGAATACTTCCAGGAGCTGAAATATGCTAAAGTATCGCATAATTCAAATAAATTTCCAGTCCAGTTCTGAACTTTCAATCATTCTACCCACGGCTTTGAACACAAACAGGTTCTACAAGTCTACGTGGTATTAACAATAAGGGCAAAGCTCAAAACCAAGAAGAACTCTTACCCAGAAGTTCGAAACTAATGGATGAACAATCGGACCAGATTTCTCAAGAATCTTCGAACGAGCAGCAACTCTGTGCTTCTTCCTCAATTCGTTCTACAGCCTCTAACAAGGTAGCAATCGCAAGAGTAACTCTCAAGGAACCTAGCGCCACCAAATCATCCAAAAAGAGGCTGAAATCGACGAAGATCGAAGAAGGAAATGCTCGGGTGAACAGTAGCTAGAACGAGGGTTTGAAATTGGAGATAAGAAATATCGGTCTCTAAATTATCCTAAGTGTCGATCAACACTTGTCTATATATCTCTTAAATCCAACAGCTGCTGTTCTCAATTAATCAGCATACATCGAAACAGTAGATATCTTACAACAGAAACCAGCAGTTGCTCTCAAGAAAATCAGCAGCAACCATCAAACTTTGCATTCGCAAAAGAACATCAAAAAGACGCCGCATCAACTAATCAAAACGACGTCACAGCGCTCCACCAGCTGATACCAAATTCCTTTCGAAACAACCAAAAGCTGGTCACGTTTAAATAACTCAAAACGACGACGTAAAGGACACGTCGCCATTGCTGCCAACAGCTGATTAAAAGCGTTGCACCCAAAACGCTGCGTTTTAACTTATCAAAACGAAGTCGCCTCTCATCAGCGACTGGTTCCTCAAACCAACAGCTGGTCATTCAGCTGGGACAATTCCTCACAACGCAACAGCTGATAGCGCTACAATTCAGCAGTCAACACCAAAATGTTGACAAATACGTTTCGCTTTCTCGTTAATCCTCGCACCCGCGCCACTGCTGCCAGCAGATATCTCATCAAGCGCTACTACTGAATAGCGAAACGACGACGCATAACTCCCGCGCCATTAACAACTGGTCAGATTCATCAGCTGGCGCTACATTACCGTTGACTTGTGTTGACATCTGAAATGCACGACAACTGATTCCTCGCATTAGCGCTACGTCTGATTTCACAAAACGACAGTGTTTTTCTTCAAAACGCCCGAGAATCATACTTCACCAAAAATTCGAAATTCTAAAATCTGAAAACCCTAAATTCGAATTTCTCAATCCTCACATTCTCCCCACCGTAAGAGATTTCGTCCTCGAAATCAAAGGCAACTCAGGGAAAAATTCAATCCAACATCATAATCAAACGCAATCATCTACCAACTCGAAGCAAAGAATCAGAATTTACCTGGAATTCACACTGTCAATGCTCAAACAGATGAGGCCAATATTGTATCATCTTTTCCTCAACCTCCTAGGTAGCTTCTTTTTGGCCATGCTTACTCCACTGGACCATCACCAACGGAATTTTCTTGTTTCTCAGCTGCTTCTCCTTCCGATCCAAAATCTGCACTGGATATTCAACATAGCTCAAGGCAGAATCCAGCTCAACTTCGTCGGTTCTCAACACATGGGATGGATCTAGCTCATATTTCCTCAACATTGACACATGAAAGACATCATGCATCGCTGCTAACTCATCGGGCAGTATCAATCGATAAGCCAACTGTCCAATCCATATTCAACATAGCTCAAGGCAGAATCCAGCTCAACTTCGTCGGTTCTCAACACATGGGATGGATCTAGCTCATATTTCCTCAACATTGACACATGAAAGACATCATGCATCGCTGCTAACTCATCGGGCAGTATCAATCGATAAGCCAACTGTCCAATCCGCTCAACAATCTCAAAGGGACCAACGAATAGGAGCTAATTTGCCTTTAAATCTGAATCGCATAACGCTCTTGAAAGGAGAAACCTTGAGATATACTTGATCGCCAACCTCAAACTCCAAAGGTCTGCGTCTTCTATTAGCATAGCTAGAGAAACGGTCTTGATCAGCTTTCATTCTACTCCGAATCAAATCAACCTAATCCTTCATGTGCTGCACAAACTCAGGGGTAGAAAGCTGTCTCTCACCAACTTCTTCCCAACAAATCGGAGATCTGCACTTTCGACCATACAAAGCCTCGAATGGAGCCATCCCAATAGTCACCTGGTAGCTGTTGTTATACGAAAACTCAACCAAGGATAGCGAATACTGCCAGCCACCACCGAAATCCATCACAACTGCTCGCAGCATATCTTCTAAAGTCTGGATGGTCCGCTCAGACTGACCATCTATCTGTGGGTGATAGGCTGTACTCATAGCAAATCTCGAACCCATCGCTGCCTGTAGACTCTTCCAAAAACGAGAAGTGAACCTTGGATCTCTGTCAGACACTATCGAAATAGGCACTCCATGAAATCTAACCACATGGTCGATTTACAGCTTCGCCATTTTCTTCATCGAACACCTCACATCATAGGGAATGAAATGAGCTGACTTCGAAAGTCTATCAATCACCACCCAAATCGCATCACATCCCCTACTCGATCAAGGTAAATGAGTCACAAAATCCATGGCGATGTGCTCCCAATTCCATTGGGGCACCTCCAAACTCTGTAGCAATCCACCAGGTCTCATTATCTCAGCCTTGAACTGCTGGCAATTTAGACATCTAGCAACAAAACCAGAGATGTCGCTCTTCATACCTGCCCACCAGTAATGAGACTTCAAGGCATGGTACATCTTTCTCTCGCCCGGATGCACACTGTACTGACGACAATGCGCTTCATTCATGATGGTCTCTTTCAAATCGATCAAGTTCGAACCAATAATCTCCCTCGAAATCTCAGACATCCATCCGAAGAGACAGAGAAATCATCAGAATGACCACTTCGGGCTTTAATCTTCAACTCATGAACATATGGATCAGTCCTCTGCGCCTTCC
Source organism: Dorcoceras hygrometricum (assembly GCA_001598015.1). Taxonomy (NCBI): domain Eukaryota; kingdom Viridiplantae; phylum Streptophyta; class Magnoliopsida; order Lamiales; family Gesneriaceae; genus Dorcoceras; species Dorcoceras hygrometricum. The sequence goes on along the minus strand of KQ995779.1, from coordinate 103,485 downwards.
TGATGTCACTCACAATCTGCGGTTCTACATGGATCGAAGAAACCATAAAGTACTGATCATCTGGCTGGAAACGCCAACCAGAAGTACTCAACTGCTCATAGACTTTAGAGACACTCAAAAACGAAAGCATCGCAGGCTTGGTCTTCCTACTCAAGGCATCTGCTACTGAGTTCATCCGCCCAGGCTGATACTGAATCTCACAGTTAAAGTCCTTGAGCAATTCCATCCATCGTCGTTGCCTCATATTCAGATCAGACTGCGTGAAGATACATTTCAGGCTCTTGTGGTCGGTGTACATCATAACTTCTTCACCATACAGATAATGTCGCCAAATCTTCAAGGCAAACACCATCGCAGCCAACTCCAAATCATGAACAGGGTACCTCGTCTCGTGAGGCTTCAACTGTCGAGACTCATAGCAATCACGTACCCGTTCTGCATCAGAACACATCCCAAACCATTGAGAGAAGCATCGGAGCACACAACAAATCTTCCGGATCCAGACGGTAGAGCCAAAACAGGAGCAGTAGTCAACTTCTCCTTCAACGTCTGAAAACTATACTCGCACTCCTTAGTCCAAACGAACTTTCGATCCTTCTGAGTCAACTGAGTCAGAGGCCTGGCTATCGAAGAAAACTTCTCGATAAAACGCCTGTAATAGCCAGCCAATCCCAAAAAGCTGCGGATCTCAGAAACGTTCCTAGGTCTCTCCCAGTTAAGAGCTGCTTCGACCTTACTCGGATCCATCGAAATCCCTTGCGCCGAAATCACATGACCCAAAAAGACAATCCGATCCAGCCAAAATTCGCACTTGCTGAATTTGGCGTACAATTGCGAGTCTCTCAATCTCTGCAACACTCAGATGCTCCTTATGCTCTCTCAAGCTCTTCAAATACACTAGGATGTCATCTATGAAAACGATCACGAACCGATCGATGTACTCGTTGAAGACGCGATTCATCAAATCCATGAAAACAGCTGGGGCATTCGTCAACCCAAACGGCATGACCAAAAACTCATAATGCCCATATCGAGTCCAAAAAGCTGTCTTCACCACGTCAGCATCTCTAATCCGCAACTGGTGATAACCAGAGCGCAAATCAATCCTCGAGTATACGACCGATCCTTGCAACTGATCGAACAAGTCATCAATCCTCGGCAAAGGATACTTGTTCTTCATCGTTACTTTATTCAACTATCGGAAATCCACGCACATCCTCATAGATCCATCCTTCTTCTTCACGAAAAGAATCGGAGCTACCCAAGGCGACATACTCTGCCAGGCCTCGTGATCTAAACAGAGTAAAACCATACAAATACATGCGGAAGCTTATCAAAAAGTGGGTAAAATTTTCGCTTTTGGCCTGACAGTTTAAAACAATATAATTTAAAATAATGCGATACTCAAAATAGATATCCCAGTTTAGTAAAAACAACCAACGGTATAGAATAACAACATCAACACAATAACATGTATCAAATTCCCTCAACCCAATACAACAATAAAGCGCAGGGCATCCCCTGGCTAGGAATACTGATACATATAAATATGCTATACACCACTGGGATACTCTAACCACCTCCTGGGGCGCCACCAGCTGGGTTAAAACCACGACCAGCTGTAAAACCTGGGTTCCCTGAAAACAACACAAACAAGGAAAACAACCAAGCCCCAGAGGGACATGGGGTCAAACCCCAGTACGGAGAGCAACTGAAACAGCTAAAGGAAAGCATAAGATAAAATGCAGATGCTATGCATGAGACACAGAAAGAACGCTGAAGGCTACAACCGAAAAGGGAGCCAAGGAACTCAAACATAGCTCCACAAGATCTTCAACAAACGGTGGCCACTGGTGTGTGTTCAAAGTGTGGTAATGAGCCACTCGCCTTGACACTACACCCAAATACCAGATGCAACAAACAACTCGACCTGCCGTTGCCTCGCCCATGAACTGTGGTAGTTAACCACTCGGCGCATGGTGGCTAACAAATCCCAGTAGGGAGATGAGAGTGCGTTATCGCCGCTCGCCCTCACATCCTGGTAAGAAACAATAGCACAATACGACAAGAAACGATACAAGAGATCTGAAATGAATGATGAACCATGCGTGTATGCATATCACTAAGGCAGCTAGCTAAACACAAACGCAACAGCTACCAAAATACCGCATTCAAAACACCAAAACATTCCAGCAATATCACATTAAATATCACACCAATCCAAGCTGAATTTCAAGCTAAAACCCATACCTTCTGAGCAAAAATTACCAAAATTCAAGCCTGAGAAATTCGGTCCGAAGCCTGCTAGCCAAAAAGCGCACAACCTGAAATCTGTCGAAACAGCAGGGCACCCAGATCTGAAATTCGAACACACAAGACACGCATAACTATCAGATTTCACAGCCTTCTACAGATCTCACGGCTAACTCATAAAATTATGGCTGGAGTTATACAAATTCGGACCACCAACCTATCTCAACAATACAACTATAAAGGGAGCTTAGAACAAAGCCAAGAACAAGATCCCAACACAAATTCGAAAGGCTACCTGCGACCAAGTAACGCACGGCCGAAATACAGCAGCTTAGAGCTTTCGTTCCAGCCAACTATAGCTTCCAAAATGGGTACGAGATGAAAGAGCTTTCCAAGAGGAGTCCAACGCTACCTCGAACGTGAAAAATGGTGGCCGGAATCAAGGGGAATCGTAGGATAAAATCTATGGTGAATAGTACCCGAGGGTTTGAGAAAAACAGAGAACGAAGATTGTGTAATTTGCTAAGTATGGAATCTGGTGAAATAAAACGAAGGCCAAAGCTGCCAATATATACACGCGAGAAGTCTGAATAAAATGCCCACCGACAGAAACAGCTTTCAAGACTTCGCAACGCGCAACAGATTCCACAAAAATACAACGCAGGCGCTAAGCAACGCTCAACCCCAAAACGACGTCGCTCCTGGGCCACGGAGAAGTCTGGTCGCTAACATACTTCGCGAGAGAAATCTGAACAAAACGCGCTAAAATCTGGAAGGAGCGCTATCACTAAAACGACTTCGCACAGCGCCATAGGTGAAATCTGAATACTAGCGCTAAAAGCTGGACGCTGAAGTCTGAACACTCGAACGCTAACTAAAAAAACAGATCTCTCCTCTAGCGTTCACCAAACGGCGTCGTTGCAACTCATCTAAACGACATCGTTTCACCCACAACACAAAAACACGCGGGGCAGACTTCACACGAAAATAGCGCACAGATCTCTCCTACACAGGACGTCCAGATCTCACAAAAACGACGGCGTATCAAGCCCTCTCGCTACAAAACACGCTGCAACGCTAAGCGCCCAGATTTCACCTCTCGCCGAATAGATTTCTCA
>KQ995779.1:79557-95996 GCA_001598015.1 Dorcoceras hygrometricum | reverse complement strand
GACCCTGAGGCTGGGCCGCGGTCTGCTGTGATCCAGCTGACGGACACACTCTCGCAAAATGCCCGTACTGACCACAAGGGTTGCAGGAACCCTGCACACCAACACACTACGTGGAAGGATGCTTCCCACCGCAAAAGCCACAAAACTCAGTCCGAGATCCACTGCTACTCGAACTGCCAGAACCAGAAGAGCCAGAACCCGACTTCTTCTTGAACTGCTGACCTCGGGGTCGAAACCTCTGACGACCAGACTTCTGTGCCACTTGTGGCTGCTGCTGCTGCTGCTGGGGCTGATAGGCTGACTGGGAGGACTGTGAAGACTGCGTTCCCTGAATAGCAGGACGAACACCCTGCACTGTCTGCTGTCTACGAGCACGAAGATTGCGCAAACCTTCCTCAATGTCAATGGCACTATCCACCGCCTCAGCGTAAGTCTTGGGCTTACTGGTCAACACCATCTGATACAACTCTTCATTTAAGCCCTCAAGAAATCTAGTCCACTTGGCCCTCTCCCGGCCAGAAACATGGGGAACATACGCCAACAGAGAAGAGAACTTCCTAGCATACTCCCTAACAGTCATGGAACCCTGCTCCAGATGATCGAACTCTCGCTCCCGAGCGTTCACATAAGATTCAGGCACATACTCCTGCCGGAAAGTCTCGCAAAAACTATTCCAAGAGATCCCAAAACCGGTCTCCTCCAGAGTACTAGAAGCGCCTTGCCACCAGCGCTCTGCGGCCTTCCTAAGCAGTAGAATCACTAAACTCAAGCGGAGCTCATCATCATACTGACATCGATCGAAAAGAAAGACGACGTTTCGGAGCCAAGAGTCCGCATCCTCACTGGACTCATCACCGTTAAAGACTGGAGGGTTCATCCTCTGAAACCGAGGGATCACCACATCCATCCTCTCTACCGGAGGCACCGTAGCCGCAATCTCTTCCTCCTCACTACTCTCACGAGTCTGAGTACGAGCACTATACCGATCCTCGTTCTGTCCTCCTGACTCCTGAAACTGCCCCTACCTCTACCACGACGTCTAGGCGGCATCTACGAAAACACTCAACATGATTAATCAAAACAGAACAGATACGACATAGATAGCATATAACACAAAAATATGCAGCACGTAGGCACATAAATCAAGCACATGAAACACACAACACTGTGCCTAGACTCGAGTGTGATCAAAGAAATTGAGCTTATCCCAGCTTAAGCTCTGATACCAAAAATTTCAGGCCTCGTGCTCTAAACAGAGTAAAACCATACAAACACATGCGGAAGCTTATCAAAAAGTGGGTAAAATTTTCGCTTTTGGCCTGACAGTTTAAAACAATATAATTTAAAATAATGCGATACTCAAAATAGATATCCCAGTTTAGTAAAAACAGCCAATGGTATAACATAACAACATCAACACAATAACATGTATCAAATTCCCTCAACCCAATACAACAATAAAGCGCAGGGCATCCCCTGGCTAGGAATACTGATACATATAAATATGCTATATGCCACTGGGATACTCTAACCACCTCCTGGGGCGCCACCAGCTGGGTTAAAACCACGACCAGCTGTAAAAACTGGGTTCCCTGAAAACAACACAAACAAGGAAAACAACCAAGCCCCAGAGGGACATGGGGTCAAACCCCAGTACGGAGAGCAACTGAAACAGATAAAGGAAAGCATAAGATAAAATGCAGATGCTATGCATGAGACACAGAAAGAACGCTGAAGGCTACAACCGAAAAGGGAGCCAAGGAACTCAAACATAGCTCCACAAGATCTTCAACAAACGGTGGCCACTGGTGTGTGTTCAAAGTGTGGTAATGAGCCACTCGCCTTGACACTACACCCAAATACCAGATGCAACAAACAACTCGACCTGCCGTTGCCTCGCCCATGAACTGTGGTAGTTAACCACTCGGCGCATGGTGGCTAACAAATCCCAGTAGGGAGATGAGAGTGCGTTATCGCCGCTCGCCCTCGCATCCTGGTAAGAAACAATAGCACAATACGACAAGAAACGATACAAGAGATCTGAAATGAATGATGAACCATGCGTGTATGCATATCACTAAGGCAGCTAGCTAAACACAAACGCAAAAGCTACCAAAATACCGCATTCAAAACACCAAAACATTCCAGCAATCTCACATTAAATCTCACACCAATCCAAGCTGAATTTCAAGCTCAAACCCGTACCTTCTGAGCAACAATTACCAAAATTCAAGCCTGAGAAATTCGATCCGAAGCCTGCTAGCCAAAACGCACACAACCTGAAATCTGTCGAAACAGCAGGGCACCCAGATATGAAATTCGAACACACAAGACAGGCATAACTATCAAATTTCACGGCCTTCTACAGATCTCACGGCTAACTCTTAAAATATTATGGCTGGAGTTATACAAATTCGGACCACCAACCTATCTCAACAATACAACTATAAAGGGAGCTTAGAACAAAGCCAAGAACAAGATCCCAACACAAATTCGAAAGGCTACCTGCGACCAAGTAACGCACGGCCGAAATACAGCAGCTTCGAGCTTTTGTTCCAGCCAGCTATAGCTTCCAAAATGGGTACGAGATGAAAGAGCTTTCCAAGAGGAGTCCAACGCTACCTCAAACGTGAAAAATGGTGCCGGAATCAACGGGAATCACCGGATAAAATCTATGGTGAATAGTACCCGAGGGTTTGAGAAAAACTGAGAACGAAGATCGGGTAATTTGCTAAGTATGGAATCTTGGTGAAATAAAACGAAGGCCAAAGCTACCAATATATACACGCGAGAAGTCTGAATAAAATGCCCACCGATAGAAACAACTTTCAAGACTTCGCAACGCGCAACAGATTCCACAAAAATCCAACGCAGGCGCTAAGCAACGCTCAACCCCAAAACGACGTCGCTCCTGGGCCACGGAGAAGTCTGGTCGCTAACATACTTCGTGAGAGAAATCTGAACAAAACGCGCTAAAAGCTGGAAGGAGCGCTATCACTAAAACGACGTCGCACAGCGCCATAGGTGAAATCTGAATACTAGCGCTAAAAGCTGGACGCTGAAGTCTGAACACTCGAACGCTAACTAACAAAACAGATCTCTCCTCTAGCGTTCACCAAACGGCGTCGTTGCAACTAATCTAAACGACATCGTTTCACCCACAACACAAAAACACGCGGGGCAGACTTCACACGAAAATAGCGCACATATCTCTCCTACACAGGACGTCCAGATCTCACAAAAACGACGGCGTATCAAGCCCTCTCGCTACAAAACACGCCGCAACGCTAAGCGCCCAGATTTCACCTCTCGCAGAACAGATTTCTCACAAACCCGAGCAGATCTCTCAAACTAGATTTCTCAACAAAAATCTAAAAAATATCAAAATATCCAGAATTGTTCTAAACGCGATTTCCTACCCGAAAATGCAAACGAAACCTTCAAATAGAACTCCGAATACCCAGAATTCTCCAAAAACCAATTAATTCAACAATTAATCTTACATTACAATTTTAGGTCTCACATACTTGGTCTGATAAAGCCTTTATCCAAGAGATCTCTCAACTGATCCTTCAGCTCTTTCAACTCTCCTGGCGCCCACCGGTAAGGAGCTCTAGAAATCGGGGCGGTACCGGGCACCAATTCGATACTGAAGTCAATCTAACTTCTCGGAGGGAATCCAGGAATCTCATCTGGAAACACGTCGGAAAACTCTCGGACGATCGGAATGTCACTCAACTCTAATCGGGGCTCTTGGGAAACGTCAAGCATGTAAATCATAAATCCAGCATTATCCAGCGATAGCAGGCTAAACATCTCCATGGCGGACACCAGTGGAATCTTAGAGGCGAATCAGCACCATAGAACTCCCACCTCTCACCCGAGTCAGGGTGAAATCTCACCACACAATGAAAACAGTCAACAGTATCCTTATAGCTAGACAATACATCCATACCCAAGATGCAATCAAAATCTCTGATTCCCAAAACAATAAGATTGGACACCAAAACATGCTCATAAAATCGAAGCACACAATCCAACACCACTTCACGGGACCACAGATTCACACCAGCAGGGGTAGACACGGAAAAAACATCACACAATGGGGAAGAACTCAACCCATACTCACAAACAAACATCTCAGAAATAAAAGAGTGTGATGCTCCAGTGTCAAATAAAACTCTCACAGGAAAATCAAAGATAAAGCATGTACCTGCGATAATCATACCAGGCGCCTCCTCAGCCTGCTCTCTCGTCAAAGCGTTCGCCTGAGCCTGCTGCGGAATCTGGAACTGAGGTCTCGAAGGTGCTCCAAACCTAATCCTCCGCACTGTCCACAAGACATGCTGCCTGAACCACTGCCAGAACCAGAACTCGCCGAACCAGAGGAACTCGAATTCGCCTTCTTCTTAAACTGTTTCCCTCGAGGTCGAAACCTCTGGCGATTCGTCTGCTGCTGCGACCCCTGAGGAGAATAAAAATATTGCGCCGCATCCTGCATAGGCTGATAGGTGCGTCCAGTAGTTGGCTGAATCGGAGCCTCAACCTCCAACAAACTCTCCTCAATATCCACTGCTCGGTTCACTGCATCAATATAGGTCGTAGGGGATCCAGAAAAAACCATCCGGTACAGATCAGGCCTCAAGACCTTCAGAAATTTGTTCGTCTTCGTCCTCTCCCGGTTGGCAACGTGTGGCAGATAAACCAAAAGTGCAGAAAACTGTCAGGCATACCCAGCCACTCGCATGCTACCCTGCTTCATGTTGTCAAATTCCCGCTACCGGCTGTTATAGAAGGAATCGGGGGTATACTCATGTCTGAACGCCTCACAGAAACTCTCCCAGGTGATCACAGCCCCACTATCACGAAGGATACGAGAAGTACCTCTCCACCAGCGCTATGCATTGTCTCTCAGCTGCAACACTGCCAGCTTCAGTCTCTTCTCGGGAGCATACTCTAGATTATCAAACAACTCCTCCATCTGAGCTAACCAAGCCTCAGCCATCGCACCACCCTCGGCTGCAGAAAACGTCGGAGGTTCGTCCGCTGAAACCTAGCTAGGACCAACTCCATCTCGCCTATATGTCTACTAACGTTCTCAACCTGATGAACATCATCATCATTACCTACCCTAGACTCCTCCTCGGTACGTCTAGTCGCCCTACCTCTTCCTCTCCTCGGCGGCATCTAAACAAATCTAGAGGTAAGATACTCATAGCAGATATATCACATAGACAGATAAAAGATCACATAAGTCACAGAGTCAATCAAAATCAAATCAAAACTCTGTGCCTGGACTCGAGTGTGATCAAAGGAAATCGAGCTTATCCCAGTTTAAGCTCTGATACCAAAAATGTCAGGCCCCGTGCTACTCACTCAAGATTACAGCACGCTTAAGCACATAATCATGGAAGCGTAAAACAGGGCTTAAAAATTTTTCGAAATCATTTGGGCCTGAACTCAAAACATACATTCAAAATATCGATACTCAAAATACAAGTTGACTCAAACTCATATAAAACAGGTAGCAGCAAATCTCAATTCAAATACAGATCCCCAACACATAAAAACACGGGGCATCCCCCGGTTTAATACATAATAAAATAGGCTGGGACTCAAGGAAACGGGGATCGACCAGCTGGCGCTCCACTCTATCCAGCTTGGTTACCTGAAGATCCTGCAAATGGGTAACACAGACCCAAACAACACAAAAGCAGGAAAAGAAATACGAGGTCAAGCCTCAGTACGAAGAGCTATCAAAACAACTAATCATGAAACATGCTATAATCAATGCTATGAAATGCATGAGGGCTATCAAAGATCAGATAGCTAGACCAGTGTATCAACTGGCAAATCATCTCAGTCAGCCTCTATACCCGCATGATGTATCAACCGGGGAAATCATCGGTCCGTGATCTTTAGAGCCCGTCAGCCCATCACATCTCGGTGGTAGACACTTGAATCTGGTAGTCACCACTCCGATGATAGCGTTGGACTTTTCAGGCACAACTCATCAGTCGGCCACTCACAACGTGGCTTTCAATCAGGTCATCAATAAATCTGTCAGGCTCAATATGTATGCATGTATGCCAATCACTAATCAATTCACAATGCATACTATATCAACACGTGAATGCAGAATAAAACTCAATCAATTCAACAAACTAATTCACGTAATTCACATCATCAAATCAGCAGATTTCCTAACATCAATTACAGCCATGTCCACGCTCAAAGCTGTTAAATCTGCTCAATTCATACCTTCAAGCCTCAAATACCTCAAAAGATTTCTCACAAGACACTGAAACTCACCGCCTAGGCTACCATATTTCTCCGAGCTTCCTCAACCACGGCAGAATACTTCAGCTGAAATATGCTAAAGCATCGCATAATTCAAATAAATTTCCAGTCCAGTTCTGAACTTCCAATCATTCTACCCACGGCTTTGAACACAAACAGGTTCTATAAGTCTACGTAGGTATTAACAATAAGAGCAAAGCTCAAAACCAAGAAGAACTCTTACCCATAAGTTCGAAACTAACGGATGAACAATCGGACCAGATTTCTCAAGAATCTTCGAACGAGCAGCAACTCTGTGCTTCTTCCTCAATTCTTTCTACAACCTCTAACAAGGTAGCAATCTCAAGAGGAACTCTCAAGGAACCTAGCGCCACCAAAATCGTCCAAAAAGAGGCTGAAATCGATGAAGATCGAAGAACGAAATTCTCGGGTGAACAGTAGCTAGAACGAGGGTTTGAAATTGGAGATAAGAAATATCGGGCTCTAAATAATCCTAAGTGTCGATCAACACTTCTATATATATCTCTTAAATCCAACAGCTGCTGTTCTCAATTAATTAGCATCGAACAGTAGATATCTTACAACAGAAACCAGCAGTTTCTCTCAACAAAATCAGCAGCAACAATCAAACGTTTCATTCGCAAAAGAACATCAAAACGACGCCGCATCAACTAATCCAAACGACGTCGCAGCGCCCTACCAGCTGATACCAAATTCCTTTCGAAACAACCAGCAGCTGGTATAACTCAAAACGACGACATAAAGGACACATCACCATTGCTGCCAACATCTGATCAAAAGCGTTGCCCCCAAAACACTACGTTTTAACTTAATTAAAACGACGTCGCCTCTCATCAACGACTGGTTCCTCAAACCAATAGTTGGTCATTCAGCTGGGACAATTCCTCACAACGCAACAGCTGATAGCGCTACAATTCAGCAGTCAACACCAAAAAGTTGACCAACACATGTCATTTTCTCGTTAATCCTTGCGCCCGCGCCACTGCTGCCAGCAGATATCTCATCAAGCGCTACTACTGAATAGCGAAACGACGACGCATCACTCCCGCTCCATTAACAGCTGGTCAGATTCATCAGCTGGCGCTACAACACCGTTGACTTGCATTGACATCTGAAATGCGCGACAACTGATTCCCCGCATTAGCGCTACATCTGATTTCACAAAACGACAGCGTTTTTATTCAAAACGCCCGGGAATCAGACTTCACCAAAATTAGAAATTCTAAAATCTGAAAAGCCTAAATTCGAATTTCTCAATCCTCACATCCATAGTCTAGTGCAAGCTGTTCTTTCTACGAAGCTCCAATCTGAATCTGATCTAAGCTGATTCCTCCACTTAAGCTATGTTCTGATTAAGAAGCTCCACTCTGATCTGTTGCATGTTGCTCTAATCTCTTCAGCATGCTCTGAGCTGATCTTCGTTGTTCTGGACTGATCGATATGCTCTGAGCTGAATTTTGATGCTCTAACTGAAGGGTACAACGAAGACTCATCGGCTGTCAAAAAGTTCACAACAGACTCAGCTGTGAATCATCAAATCACAAATAAGTGAATTAGTGGCTACATCGCATGTGGAAGTATGGGAGCTACCCAACCATCCCACATGCAGTACCAGCAGCACAAAGTCTCGAGTTCAACCCAACTGGTGACATTCTGAAGGGTGGGAGCTACCCACTGAGCCTCAGGGTAGACACAATCTCACAGCGGGGAGTCGAGGATATGGGAGCCAACCGACACCCCTCATTTTATTTTGAAATCAGCATGCTGGAAAAATCCATCATCAGATAAAATCAGGTATAAAAAATGAATCGACACAAAATGCTATGCATGTATGCAAGACAATATCAGCCCGTCACTGACTTCGCTGAACCTGAAACAGTTTACTTCAACCAGCTCGCGTAAAACCTTAGACCAACTGGCAGCAAAGCTGATTCCTTTCAACCCGAATTACTTAAGCTGTAAAATCTCTACTGATAAATCACCAATAAAATCTGATAATCAGTGCTTAAAACCATAATTCAAACCAGTGATAATCTGCATGGAAACCAGAACAACTTGTATTATCGGCTTAGCGCGAAATCTTGGACCAGCACGCATCTAAGTTGTTCTCTTCAATGTTAGCTTACCAAGCTAAAAGATCTCGGTTTATCATTACTCTGATCTGATAAAATCTCTAATTGCTATATGATAATTCCCAGTCCTCACAGCTGGATTAGAACAGACTAGAGCAGACGCTGAAGGCTGTACAGTACAAACGAACAGCTGAGCTCATTTAAGAAAGACATCTCAGAATAGATCAAATTAGAACAGATTGAATGTTCAAAACAATTCTGAGTAGATTAGTTCGATTCAACAGTCGTGATAGAATAGATTAGGCTGAATTCTATTAGACCAAACAGGTCAGATCAGAGTAGAACATAATGGGTCAGATTAGAACAATCAATGCAGAATAGAACATAATAAGTCAAGTCAGGCCAAAGAGGTAAACTCAGAACATGACAAAATAAGTCGGGTCAGGTCAGAGCGGTCAACTCAGAATAGAACATAATAGCTCAAGTCAGGTCCTAATAGTCATGTCAATTCAGAATAGAACTTCGGTTCAGGTAAGACCAATCAATCAGTTCGGAATGGAATAGATCAAATTATAAAAGCTTTCAAGTCCAAAACAGTTCAAACCACATTATCTCGTTCAACAGTTCAGGGTGAACATACCAGAAGAATATGCTCGATTGGTTTAGGATAGATAGATCATGTTAGAACAAAGCGAGTTAAGTCAAATAAGCTCAAAATAGATAGGTCGGAGCAAACGTTAGGTCAAGTCAGTACAATAACCAGATCAGAATAGAACATCGGGTCAGAGCAGAATGATCCAAGCATCTCAGAACATAACGTAAAGAGTCGTATTGTATCAAAGAATTCAAGTCAGATCAGAATAGAACACAATGATTCGAATTGTATCAAAGCAGTCAAATCAGCTCAGAACAGTCAAAGCAACTCAGAACATAACATAATGTCATTGTGATTCCCAATACATTTTAAAAAAAAAACATTTCACCGACCTGCAGCATGCACGCAGTGCTAAATATTCCATCAAACTTTGAAATAAAATTTCACCGATCTATACACCATGCACGCAGTGCTCAAAATTCACTCAAAATTTCAGGTCGGTTTGACCAAAAAAAAAACACACGCGGCAGACTCATACACAGAAAAGACTATTATTAAGGATAAAATTTACTAAGTTTTGGTGATAAAAAAATAAAAGAACTTGAACCAAACATAACAATACAGATTAGGTCTTCGATTAAGATCAGATCAAGGAAAACATCTTAGAACCAGGTATCAGTTCGAAAGAAATAATTCAGATCATAGCACAGTATTCAGATTAGATAAGAATACAGATCAAGTGCAGCGTAGATCAATTCAGAAGCTTATATCAGATCAAATGCGAAGATCAGCTCAGAGTATAGTGGATCATCAGAGCTTATCAATCTTTCACAGAAGCGTAGATCAACTTAGAGCGTCGGTGATCAGATTAGAGCGAGTCGATCATCTTAGAGCATCATAGATCAGATAAGAGCGTAAATGATCAGAATAGAGCTTCAAAGAAGACCAAAAAACTTAGAGCAAAGTCAGCTCGTAGAATAGTTGAGATCTCATATACAACTTCCAGCTCTCAGCTTTCACAGTTTTTAGATTAGAGCTTCACATTGACAAGTCATCTATAAAACACGGTCCAGAGCTTATCAGAATAGCCAAGAGACAACTTGAACGAACATTTATGAGGATCAGAAAAAGTTATAGCATAATGCACAGAGAGACTTTTGAGACAATCGAAGGTTTATTTTTTGGTTAAAAAACAATTGGGTTCTGCAGACAAGGTCAATCCTCTAAAGAAGCATTAGCTGAAGCATTTATTGTGGTGTACCTTCATCCTGGATAAAAGAGAATTGTGTCTACTGGCTCATTTATCGGCTGTCAAAAAAGTTCACAACAGACTCAGCTGAAGCATTTATTGCGGTGTATCTTCATCGACTGTCAAAAAGTTCACAACAGACTCAGGTTGTGAATCATAAAATCACAAATAAGTGAATCAGTGGCCACATCGCATGTGGAAGTATGGGAAACCCTCTTCAAGGCCGACGTTCTTGTACCAGTTGCAGTCGGAAGGAGTCCGGACGGAGGAATCGCTGAGTAGCTGTGTGAGCTAGGTTTCACGATTTTCGGCCGAGTTGAACTCCGGTTCAGGTAACTGTATTTTGCTGGTTTTAGTTTCTGTTTTAAACGTTTCCTTGAACTGTATAGTGCTCTGTTGGTTAGACGTAGTTGTTCTGAGGTATGAAGCTTTAGGCCGTGGGCTGTGTAGGCTTAAGTAGAGCTGATTTCTTAGATGTCTTGGCAAAATAGATCCTCCCTTGTGGTTTGCCGTAAGCTGCTGGCCCTGAGAAATTGGTCGAGAGGAGCAGGGAGTGCGTTCTGCTATTAGCCGTAAGCTGTGCTGAGGTACTTTTCTACGATCTGCATAAGGTACGGATTGAGCTTATTTTAACAGGTTTGACATAAGCATTAGAATATTTCCAGTGTGAACCGAACTGCTGTGTATTATGTGCTGGTTGTGAGCTGAGTGTGCTTAGCCATGCTTTATGTGATGATTTTTTGATCTGCTTATGTATGATAATTATGTGCTGTTTGTAAGCTGATATTTTCTTGCATACATGCATAGCATTTTGTGCCGATTCATTTTTGGTACCTGATTTTATGCATGCTGATTTCAAAATAAAATGAGTGATGTCGGTTGGCTCTGTTGGGGAACCGTGGCGGATCCGGATCCTGTCTCCCGGCGAGGCAGCGGAAGAACAAAATTAGGCTGGGAAACGTTCAATACAATTCAATAATAACACAATATGAACCATTCATAGGGTGTTTAGTCAGTTACCTTGCTGGCGTCTTGGCGCCTGGCTCCGACCAGTTTCACGAGGAAACCGGCACTTCACGGTAGGCGGCGGTAGATTACATCAATCAGGTCCATGACCGGAAGGGAGACTCCTTCGTCATCCTGCACTAGAAGGCCTGACGAGATCAGTGCGTAAGGATTCTCCTCGAAAAGTTGGCCGGAACAAATTCCGGCGAGGGGCGGCGGCGGCGGCGATGCAAGGAGGCAGCCGGCGGCGTGAGGTTGGAGGAGAGGTGGGGCGGCCGAAGCTTAGGAGCTAGGGTTAGGGTTTTGTGTAATCAAGTGTTGTGATTAAAGCCTCCAAGTCTACATTAAGTAGACTAGTGATAAACTTGGATCGGCCCAACGGGCCCGGGTCCAACGTATGAACATTCGGTTCATCCCTATCACCGTGACTTCATCGTAACTCCAATCGCCGATCAGATCAGACCGATCGACTCAGTTTCCAAAACTGAATACTATGATCTGAAAAACCATTTTTCAGAACCCCAGTGCAAATGACCGTTTTGCCCCTCAACAGCGAAAATCACGATTTGACCCCTGTTGACTTTTAGGAAATCGCACTCCCCAAAATCCTCTTCCCATGCTCAACACATTGAGCTCAGTATCCATGCGAGAATCTCGAATCCAGTACTTGCGTGACCCTCAATGGTTCAGGGATACAGCTAGCCGTGGGCCCACAACCATTGTGGCTCCGGAATCACAATTCCGGACTTGCCCAACGGATCATGGTAAGAGCGTCTAGCAACATCGCCCCATGATCCCCTAGGTATCACTGATAGTGCCTGCAAGAACCATTTGGTCGTGGTTAGCATACTGTACGGTCCTTTCAATCCATATATCTCGATCAGATCAACGATCATTGGTAAATCGAGAGTCGCTATAGATCCGATAGCTATGCATACATCTTGGAGATCGAATAGTGACATCGCGAGTGTAACTAGGTAAACCCATTTACGTAAAACACTTCTAGTACTCTGGCCAGAGATTTCTACACTATTATCCCCTTAGATAGCATAGGATATCCACGCATGTCTACGAACGGTGAATCCTCGACAACGATGCATCGAATCCTACATGCATCGGGATCTCACCCAATCCCGCCGCCTAATGACCCCAAGTGAGTTGGCAAACGAGTCAAAGTGAGACGCCTATCATGTAGAGTCTCAATGACGTTTCGAGTCGTGAGGCCTAATCAGTACAACCAAGACCTCGGACTTATCCACTCGACAAATGATTCTCTATAATACTTGCTCGGGCGGCCTTATCCTCATTTTGACGGCCCAATCGACTAGGAACATGTTCAGAATACACAGCGACTATTAGATGTGTTTCATGATAGCCGTCATACCCACTATCACATCTAACATACGCTTTAGTGCATCCTAGGTCTTTACTCAACGCTATTGTAAATCATTACACACATAATGAGAAAGTAAAGAATGCCATAAATAAATGCGAATATCATATATAAAGATCGTTTCATACAAGAGTCTATGAACCCACACGCCACAAGTTGGCTAGTTGGGCATCTACTCTAACAATCTCCCACTTTCCCTAAAGCCAACTACTCATCAGACGTAGTCCCATTGTTTCACGATGTTTTTCAAACAAGGGTCCTGGCAAGGGCTTCGTAAGTGGATCAGCAACGTTGTCCGCAGAGGCGACTCTCTCAACTGCTATGTCACCTCTAGCCACAATATCCCGGATTATGTGGTATTTCCTCAGTATATGTTTGGATCTTTGGTGAGACCTAGGATCCTTTGCTTGCACAACGGCACCCGCGTTGTCGCAGTACACCGGGACTGGACCAACTCCATCAGGAATGACGCCCAACTCTTGGACGAAATTCCTTATCCAATCCGCCTCCTTAGCAGCAGCTGATGCTACGATGTACTCAGCCTCAGTGGTTGAATCCACGATGGTGTCTTGCTTGGAACTCTTCCAAGAGACAGCACCACCATTGAGCATGAATACAAATCTAGAGGTTGACTTCGAATCATCCACGTCACACTGGAAGCTAGAATCGTGTAGCCTTCCAGTTTCAGTTCACCACCCCCATAGACCATGAACATATTCTTAGTCCTTCGCAAGTACTTAAGAATATCCTTCACAGCCTTCCAATTCAATTGGCCGGGGTTGGCCTGGTAGCGGCTCGTGACACTCAGAGCCTATGCGACATCCGGTCTAGTGGAGATCATGCCATAAATAATACTACCTATTGCCGAGGCATATGGCACACGTGTCATACTCTTTAGTTGTCCTCTCTTGGACTCTTCCATAGAGAACCTCTTAAGTATGGTATCGATGTAGGTGGCCTGGGTGAGTCCGAGAATCCGTTTCGATCTATCCCGATAGATCTATATTCCAAGAATATAGGATTCTTCACCCATGTCCTTCATCGAAAATCTACTAGATAACCATACTTTAGTTGACTGCAGCATTCCTACATCATTCCCAATGAGTAGAATGTAATCAACGTAAAGTACTAGGAATGTCACAGCGCTTTTAACTACCTTCTTATATACACATGGCTCCTCGGGATTCTTGATGAAACCAAATTCCTTAATTGTTTCATCGAATCTCAGGTTCCAACTCCTCGATGCTTGTTTGATACCGTAGATCGATCTTTGAAGCTTGCATACCTTATGCTCGCTTCCAACAGATGTGAAACCCTCAGGCTGCATCATATAGATCTCTTCCTTGATGTTTCCATTAAGGAACGCAGTTTTCACATCCATTTTCCATATCAAATAGTCGTACCATGCGGCTATGGCTAACAAGATTCTAATTGACTTGAACATTGCGACTGGCGAGAAGGTTTCATCATAGTCAACACCTTGCCTTTGAGTGTAACCTTTCGCGACCAGTCGTGCCTTGTAGGTCATTACCTTACCATCAGGCCCAAGTTTCCTCTTGTATACCCATTTACACCAAATAGGAACAATTCCTTCGGGAGGATTAACAAGAGTCCAAACTTGGTTCGCATGCATCGAGTCTAACTCGGACTGCATTGCTTCAAGCCACAAATTAGAATCTGCATCGGAAATTGCCTCCTTGAAAGTTCTTGGATCAGATCCAACAACTTGATCATCTTTGATGGATCTCGTATCCAGCTTATCTCCCACTGTCTGCTTCACGTAAGCAGGACATCCCCAAATCCTCATGTATGAGTATTTGGGTGGTTTGCCTATCCATATCTCATATGGAGTCTTATCCACTGCCTTGGTGTGGACATTGTTCAACAACATTACCGCCGTTTCGAGCGCATAGCCCCAAAACGAGGTTGGAAGTTCAGTGAAGCTCATCATAGATCGAACCATGTCAAACAGGGTTCGACTACGACGCTCCGATACACCATTGAGCTGTGGTGTGGCCGGAGGGGTCCACTGTGCGAGAATCCCATTCTCTTTTAGATAGTTTTGAAATTCAGCACTTAAGTATTCACCACCTCGATCAGATCGAAGTGCTTTAATACTTTTGCCTAGTTGATTTTCTACTTCAGCCCTGAATTCTTTGAACCTTTCAAAGAATTCAGACTTGTGCTTCATCAAGTACAAGTACCCATACCTAGAGTGATCGTCGGTAAAGGTGATGAAGTATGTGTGACCGTATTTAGTACCAATACTAAACGGGCCACACACATCAGTATGGATCAAGTCCAATAGGCCTTGAGCACGCTCACCCTTGCCCTTGAAGGGTTGCTTAGTCATCTTTCCCTTAAGACAAGATTCACAAGTCGGTAGGGAGTTAATGTCTGACAGATCAAACATGTCACTCCTAACTAACTTGTTCATCCTACTTAGAGAAATATGACCTAGCCTAGCGTGCCAAAGTTGTGCTGGGTTCAAGTTATCGTGTTTCCTTTTAATCGTTGTTGTATGTGCTTCGACATCGCGAGTTGGAACGTCTTTTAATTTTAAGGTGTATAAATCGTTTTCGCGTTCCCCAATACCAATTAAACATTTATTCTTGTAAATATTGCAAATCGAATTAGCAAACATACAAGAATATCCATCACTATCAAGCATAGAAACAGAAATAATGTTCTTTATTAATTCGGGAACAAAACGTTTCTCAATAACAACTTAAAATCAGAAGACAGAAATAAATAAACATCTCCTATAGCTACGGCAGCAACTCTTGCTCCATTGCCAAGTCTCAAGTGGGTCTCACCCTCTCTAAGACGTCGGCTTCTTGTCATCACCTGCAAATCATTGCAGATATGAGATCCACATCCGGTATCAAGTACCCAAGAAGTCGAACTAAGAGACATATTTATTTCAATATAGAACATACCTTTCGCAGTTCGCAACTGCTCGAGGTACTCCTTGCAGTTTCTCCTCCAATGCCCAGGCTTGTGGCAGTGGTGACAAACATCCTCATGCTTGTTTGGCTTGGAAGCCTTTGCCTTTGGCTTCTTGGTGGGCTTTTCCTCCTTCGAAGGGGCAGAACGCTTCTTTCCCTTGCGTCTGGGCCCCTTCTTTGCCGAGGAAGAAGAGCCCATGAGGAGGACGGGCTTGTCCTTCTTTATGGTTCCTTCGAACACTACATGCATGTTAACCACCTCTTCAAGGGTGGCTGCCAGCTTGTTCATGTTGAAGTTGACCACAAAGGGGTCGAATGCAGCAGGCAGTGAGAGGAGAAGCACATCCACAGACAGCTCGTGTGGAAGTGTGATATCAAGGCCCGACGGCTTTTCAACGAGCCCAATCATACGAACCCCATGCTCGCGGACCGAAGTCCCATCGCGCATGCGTCTCGTCATAAGCTCCTTGACAGCCGTGAACCTCTCATGTCGAGAGTTCTCCCCATACAGTTCTTTGAGATGAAAAAGTATGTCAGCAGCATACTTTGTCTTCTCAAAGAGCCGTTGCATTTCATTGGACATCGACGCCATCACATAGCATCGAGCTTTAACCTCGTCGTCCCACCATTGTTTAAGCGTAACCAGCTCCTCAGGGCTGATATCGGCAGGGGCTTCCTTCGAAGGGCACTTCTCTATCGTATAAAGAAGTTTCTCCGAAGCCAACACAAGGTTGAGGTTGCGGAGCCAGTCTTGGTAGTTCAGACCGGTGAACTTGTTGCTATCCAGTGTAGCAGCGAGTGGGTTTTTGAACGAAGACATTATAAATGCAGTTATACTGAAAAGAAAACAGACAAT
>KQ995779.1:17397-33079 GCA_001598015.1 Dorcoceras hygrometricum | reverse complement strand
GGTAGCGTTGGACTCCTCTCGAGAAGCTCTTTCGTTTCGTACCAATTGTAGGAGCTGTCGTTGGCTAGTGGAAGAACGCGAAGTTACTGCCTTTCGAAGTATCGTGTCGACCGGTTAGAGCTACGTTCTGGTTTTGGGTGAGAACTTGTTTCTAGCCATGGTTTAAGCTTTTTGTTGAGTTATGCTGATGAATTCGTGACTGGTGTGAGTGGTAACTCCCAGCAGTGTTCTGTGTACTATCCCGTAGGATTTATTGTGTGCGCTGTGTGTTTAGCAGGGTTTTATTAGAGTCTTCGGGATCTCTTTCAGTGGTAATTGTAATTCAGCAAGTCAAGGTACGGATTTGAGCTTATAAATTCCAGCATGGTGATGGCTTGGATATTTGCGAGATGGCTATCTGTTGGCTGCCCTGTGTTGTTGCCTGCTGAGGCTATGTTTTGGGTTTGCCGTGTGTTATATGGTGTATGCTACTGGTTTTGTTATTATTGTGCATATTGTTGATATGTTCACATCTTCCAGCATGAGCATACACGCATTTGCCTCCCTTTTCAGCCATTGTTGCCGTCTTTGTTGCTATGTTTTCTTACCAGGATGCGAGGGCGGGCGGCGATACCGCACTCTCATTCCCCTGCTGGGTTGAATTAGCCCCTATGCGCCGAGTGGCTAACTACCACAGTTCATAGGTTGAGCAACAGCAAGGGAGTTGTTTATTGCATCTGGTACTCGAGTGTTGTGTCCTGGCGAGTGGCTAACTACCACACTGGGAACACACCCTGTGGCCACTATTTTATTTTGTCAGATCCCGCTGAACTGTTGTTTCCCTTATCATGCATAGCATCTGCATTTTATTCTTGTTGTTACTTGCTGTTTTATGTTTGCTCTCCGTACTGGGGTTTAACCCCATGTCCCTCCGGGGCTTGGTTGTTTCTTTGTTGCTTTGTTTTCAGGAAACCCAGGTTCTACAGCTGGTCGTGGGTTTAACCCAGCTGGTGGTGCCCCAGGAGGTGGCTAGCGTGTCCCAGTTGCATATAGCATACTTATATATATGTATCGGTTAGCCAGGGAGATGCCCTGTGCTTTGTTGTTGTACTCGTAGAGGAGTCTGATACATGTTTGGAATTATGTATGCTTTATTGTTGGTTGTTTTATGAATTGGGAAACTTATTTTAAGTATTGTTGTATTTTAAATTATATGTTTAAACCGTCGGGCCTAAAAGCGAAAATTTTACCCACTTTTTGTTAGCTTCCGCATGTGTTTATCTGTTGTGATCACGAGGCCTGACATTCTTGACTCACCATTTAAAGCATATATTGATGTTCTTGAGTCTCCTTGCCTGTATGTTATGTTATGTTTAGTGTTCATGTTTAAAACGATTTATACATGTTCAAAGGAAAGAATATGGGTTCGAAAATAATGTTTTGATGTTTATGATGCTTCCAAAATGTTTTCCAGAAAGTTTATGACGTTTTAAAGTGCTGAGAATTCGATTTTGTTCCCAGAATGTTTATGAATGTTCTTCAATTTAGTAGTTGTAATATCAGAATTTGAGTGTTTATCTGTTGTGATCACGAGGCCTGACATTCTTGACTCACCATTTAAAGCATATATTGATGTTCTTGAGTCTCCTTGCCTGTATGTTATGTTATGTTTAGTGTTCATGTTTAAAACGATTTATACATGTTCAAAGGAAAGAATATGGGTTCGAAAATAATGTTTTGATGTTTATGATGCTTCCAAAATGTTTTCCAGAAAGTTTATGACGTTTTAAAGTGCTGAGAATTCGATTTTGTTCCCAGAATGTTTATGAATGTTCTTCAATTTAGTAGTTGTAATATCAGAATTTGATAACGATGTAATCGGTAGTTTCTAGTCGAATCATTATGAAGTTTGGTTTGATAGGCAACGGCTGATAGCATAGTTGTTGTTTTGATGTTACATATATCCAGTTTTATTCTAGCAGTTGCATTTCCTCGTTAAAATCCAACAGCTGCGTTGTTTTCGTTAATTCAGTAGATGCACTGTTCACCAGCAAGTGCATTTTTATCAAATTCAGCAGATGCACTGTTCATCAGCAGGCGCATGTTTGTTATTAAAATCCAGTAGATGCACCGTTCATCAGCAGATGCATTTTTATTGTCAAATTTCAGCAGTTGCAATATTCGTTTCTAAAGTACTGTTCATTGCGACTGGTTATTCCTTGTGTCTGGTTTCTACTATTCATTTCAGCTGGTATTATTCTTGCGACTGATACTGTTTATTGCGACTGGTTGTTAATATTTTTCCTGCGGCTGGTCGATATTTTAACGACTCCGTTTCATTTAAAACGTACCTTGCAGCTGGTTTCTTTTAGTAAAAATCCTTGTGTCTGGTTTTACATATATTAGCGTTTTCTTGCGACTGGTCGTTTAACACTTTTCTTACGGCTGGTTGACGAGCTAACGACTGCGTTTCATTTAATATGTTTAGAAAGCCCTCGTAGCTGGTTTTATCCTTGCAGCTGGTTTTATTCATTACGACTGGTTCATCTTGCGACTGGTCTCATGTTAATGATTATGTTTCCAAAAGCCGAACCCGATACTCAGTAAAAATTTTAAAGTGGAAGCAAAAGTTTTAAAACGATGGAACCCGAGGATTTTGAGAAAGAAGTTTTACGAAAGATGTTAAAGGAACAAAAATTTATTTTAAGATTTATGGCAAAGATAACAGACGGTCATAACGAGAAGGGTGAGCAGCCGTCTATATGTCGGTTTCCCCAATGTAAAGAAGCCAATGGCTAAGGTTGATATCAGTAGTCACTTGATCAGGTGCAACACGGACCTAAGGAGAGCTTCTGAGCCATAAATCTAAGGAAAACGATGTTAATGTTGAGATCTGGGCTAAATTCCCCTGTCTCCAAGTTATGAATGTTTAAGAAATGTTTATGCATTGATGTTCCTTTAACTTATGAAATGATCAGATGTCCACCTGGTATTTGAACTTGTTATTATTCAGGTTTTACTTGATGAACCCCTAGGCTCATTAGCTTTTAATATGGTGCAGGTGCGACAGATGAGGAGCGAACAGGTGGTGAAACGTGAATCAGCTGCTGGGTGGTGTGTGTTTATCAATGGCCAACGTATTCCGTGTCATTGCAGTCGTTGTTTTGTATCTTAGAAGTACTGTATTGAAATCAATTACAACAGCTGTTTATTCATGTAGAAATTCGGATGTTGTAATCGCAATTGCAAAGTTAAATATATTAGACTCTGCAGCTGCTGGGTGGTGTGTGTTTATCAATGGCCAACGTATTCCGTGTCATTGCAGTCGTTGTTTTGTATCTTAGAAGTACTGTATTGAAATCAATTACAACAGCTGTTTATTCATGTAGAAATTCGGATGTTGTAATCGCAATTGCAAAGTTAAATATATTAGACTCTGTTTTTCCGCAAACAAGTTTCAGTAGTTGGCGCGCAAATTAAGTGTTTGTTAGTTTTGTCTTTGTGTTTCTATTTCTTTTGAAGTTATAAGGAATACAGCTTATAACAAATTATCTTTTAGCCCTTCTTTTGTTTCGAAATTTTTATTTATCCAAATCTCGTGGCCCCGTAGGGTTCGGGCGTCACAACATGGTATCAGAGCGACGTTCCTGAGATAAACACACGCACCATCAGCTGGATCAAAGTTCATCGACTGTTCCTCTAAGTTGTGAATTTATTTTCAGAGCATTGTCTTTTATCTTAGCATGTTTTGATAAATATATGTGGTGGATTGCGGGCTATAGAATATAAGATGGCAGGAAGAGGAAGAAACAGAAGAAGTATTCCTTTAGAAGAAACCGATAGTGAAAATAATACTAATATCACTCAATTGTTGCGACTGCTGGTAGAGCAAAATAATAGAGGCAATGGCCAATCTTCCAGCAGCAGGGGACCAAGTAATGATGATCCCCAGGAGAAGTTCAGACGACAGAAGCCTAAGGAATTTAGTGGTACTACTGATCCACTAATCGCTGAGAGCTGGATCAAATCCATGGAGGTCATCTTCGAGTACCTCCAAACGCCTGATTTAGATAGGCCCAGGTGCGCTATCTATATGTTAAGGGAAGATGCGATGATTTGGTGGGAAGGAGCCAAATTGTCTGTGGATCTGCTGAACCTAACTTGGGCAGATTTCAAGCAAGTATTCATTGAACAATACTTTCCAGCTGGTAAAAGGTCTGAATTGAAGAGGGATTTCTTGACCCTTAAACAAGGAAGTTTAACTGTGCAAGAATATGCACGTATGTTTGAAAGAGGGTTCTACTTTGTGCCATTGATTGGAAGAGATCCAGAGGAGAAATTAAATCATTTCGTGGAAGGATTGAAGCTTATGTTCAAAATGAATGTTAGGCTATCTGTGCCAAGGACTTATAGAGAAACAGTGGATAGAGCCCTGCAAATTGAAAGGGATTGGAAGGATCTTGATGAGGAAAGGCAGCAGAAGAGCCAAGCCTTTCAGTAGAAGGACCAGAGGCCATTTAAGAAACAAAACAAGAGCCAGCAAAGGCCTCAGGAGCAAAAACCTTTGCTGATTCAACCTATTAGTTCTGTTCCCGCTGGTAATATAGGCCAGTGTGTCCTAAGTGCCAGAAATCTCATCCTGGACAATGCAGACTTGGACAAAATGTCTGCTATAAATGTGGGATGCCAGGACATATATGAAGAATTGTCCAAAATCCAAGAAGCTGGTAAGTAGTAGAGCCTACGTAATGACTGACTGAAATGTGGGATGCCAGGACATATTATGAAGAATTGTCCAAAAATCCAAGAAGCTGGTAAGTAGTAGAGCCTACGTAATGACTGCTGATCAAGCCAATCCAGACTCGACAGTAGTTACAGGTGAAATTTCGATAGCTGGATTTCCTTCTCTGGCTTTAATAGATTAAGGAGCTACACATTCATTCATTGCGGCTGAATTTGTTAAGAAATTGCCTATCCAGCCGGAGCAAGTAATGATAGGTTATTGTGTGTCGGTACCATCAGGGGAGAAGCTGGTATCGCACGAACTGTTTAGGAGTTTAGAACTCAAACTTCAGGGAAATAAGATTACTGCTGATTTGATTGTGTTGCCGATGCCAGAATTTGATATGATTTTGGGAATAGATTGGCTAACTATGTATGGGGTAGTAATTGACTTTAAACTACGAGCAGTAGCTGTCAACCCACCAGGAAAAGAATCATTCCAGTTTTTGGCCAAACATGTTAATAAAGTCCCTTTAATTATATCATTTTTAGTAGCGGCTGATAGACCCCAGCTGCCAGATGTGGAGATAGTAAATGAGTTTCCTGAGGTTTTTCCAGAAGACATCCAGGGACTACCACCAGACAGAGAGCTGGAATTTTCAATTGATTTGGTTCCAGGAGCTGCTCCAGTGTCTAGACCACCATATCGATTAGCTCCAACGGAAATGAAAGAACTAAAAGAACATATACAAGATCTGTTAGAGAAGGGGTTTATTAGACCAAGTACTTCCCCCTAGGGAGCCCCTGTTTTATTTGTTAAGAAAAAGGATGGGAGTATGAGGTTATGTATAGATTACCGGGAATTGAACTAATTAATGTATTAAGAATAAGTATCCATTACCCAGAATAGAAGATCTGTTCGACCAGTTGAGAGGATCAGTAGTGTTTTCTAAGATCAACTTGAGGTCTGGATATCACCAACTGAAAATTAAGGCATCTGATGTGTATAAAACAGCCTTTAGAACTAGGTATGGTCACTATGAGTTCTTAGTTATGTCCTTTGGACTTACAAATGCTCCATCGGCTTTTATGGATTTAATGAATAGGGTCTTTCAACCATACTTAGACCAGTTTGTAGTGGTTTTCATTGATGATATCTTAGTGTATTCTAAGACCAGAAGGGAGCATGCTCGACATTTAAGAATCGTTCTCCAGATTTTGAAAGATAAGAATCTGTTTGCTAAATTTAGTAAATGTGACTTATGGATGGAGAAAGTATCATTCTTAGGCCATATAATTTATAAGGATGGAATAGAAGTAGACCCAGCTAAAGTAGAAGCTGTTCGCGACTGGCCAGCACCAAAGAATGTTGCAGAGATAAGGAGTTTATTGGGTTTAGCTGGATACTATAGGCGATTTATCCAAGGATTCTCTAAGATTGCTGTTCCACTGACTACGTTAACGAGAAAGCAGGTGAAATATAACTGGACAGTTTAATTTCAAAACAGTTTTGACAAATTGAAGCAAGCATTGATAGAAGCACCAGTGTTAACTATGCCGACTGATGAAGGAAAATTTGTGATTTACACTGATGACTCTAAGATGGGACTAGGAGCTGTTTTGATGCAACATCATAAAGTTATTTCATACGCATCTAGGCAGCTGAAAGACCATGAGAAGAATTACCCAACGCACGATTTAGAACTAGCAGTTGTTGTCTTTGCCCTTAAGATATGGAGACATTATCTCTATGGGGAGAAGTGTGAGATATTCACAGATCACAAAAGTTTGAAATACTTCTTTACCCAGAAAGAATTGAATATGAGGCAGAGACGATGGTTGGAGCTGGTTAAGGATTATGATTGTACTATCAATTATCACCCAGGAAAAGCAAATGTGGTAACTGACGCATTGAGTAGAAAATCGGTAGGATTGTCGCAGCTGGTTGTTCAAAAGCCATTGGCGACTGAAATTGAAAGGTTTGGACTTGAAATAGTGTCCAGCAGCAGTAATGATGTAATCTTAGCAAACCTCTCAGTAAGATAAAATTTGTTAAACCAAATTCGAGAATGTCAGATGCAAGATGAACAATTGCAGAAATGGGTTAAACAAGATAAAGAAAGAGGCAGCAGCCTCTATTTTTCAGACGATGGGATTGTTAGATATTTGGGGAGAATCTGGGTACCCAAGTAGAAGATATGAGAGCTGAACTTTTGAAGGAAGCTCATTCAGCCCCGTATTCAGTACATCCAGGAAGTACGAAAATGTACAAAGACCTCCAGCAGTTGTACTGGTGGCCAGGAATGAAGAGAGATGTTTCCAAGTTTGTAGCTGAATGTTTGACATGTCAACTGGTGAAAGCCGAACACCAGCGACCATCTGGATTATGGAAGCCACTGCCCCTTCCAGAATGGAAGTGGGAGAGTATAGCGATGGATTTTGTAACTGGATTACCAAGAACAGTTCAAGGATATAACTCCATCTGGGTTATAATTGATAGACTCACTAAGTCTGCTCACTTCTTACCAGTTAAAACAACCTACGAGGTGAGTAGATATGCATATTTGTATGTTAAGGAAGTAGTAAGGCTACATGGTGTTCCAGTTTCCATTGTATCTGATAGAGATCCTAAGTTCACATCAGCTTTTTGGAAAAGACTACATAAAGCTATTGGTACAAAGCTGACATTCAGTACTGCGTTTCACCCCCAGACTGATGGACAATCAGAAAGGGTGATCCAGATTTTAGAAGATTTGCTCAGGGCATGTATTGTGGATTTTTCAGAAGGTTGGGATGTGAAATTACCACTGGTAGAGTTTGCCTATAATAACAGTTTCCAAAATTCGATTCAAATGGCTCCATATGAAGCTCTGTATGGCCGAAAGTGTAGAACACCACTTCATTGGGATGAAGTTGGTGAAAGAGCTGGTTTAGGACCAGATATTGTAGAGCAAACAGCAGCAGCTGGTAGGAAAATAAAGGAAAGAATGAAAGCTGCTCAAAGTCGACAGAAAAGTTATGTAGATAATCGAAGAAGGGAACTGAATTTTGAAACAGGTGATCATGTGTTTTTGAGGATAGCTCCAATGAAAGGAGTTATGCGTTTTGGAAAGAAAGGGAAGCTGAGTCCAAGGTATATTGGACCCTATGAGATTTTGGAGAAGATAGGAACATTAGCCTATCGTCTAGCACTGCCTCCCCAGCTGGCAGCTGTGCATAATGTTTTTCATGTATCAGCTTTGAGGAAATACGTTCCTAACCCCTCGCATGTGTTAAGTCATGAACCAATCCAGTTATCACCAGATTTAAGCTATGAAGAACGACCAGAAAGAATTCTCCTCCGAGAGATTAGAAGATTAAGAAACCGTAGCATTCCTATTGTTAAGGTACAATGGACTAACCAGTCGGAGCGAGAAGCAACTTGGGAAACAGAAGCTGATATGCTAAGTCTTTACCCTTACCTATTTGGTACGTAAATTTAGAGGACGAAATTTTAATAAGGAGGGTAGAGTTGTAACGCCCCAAAATCCTTAGGACCACATTATGCATTGTTCATTTTATAATGGGTATTTTGAAATGTTTATGTATCGCTGATCTTTTAATTTCAGAATATAAGTGTGACATCGCTGGTTTCAGCAGGTGACTCCAAGGGTAGTGCACGAGAAGGTTTTAAATGATTGAAAATATTTTTAAGGAGGACAAATGATTTCTTTTGGAAAAGGTTTGGTGTTTTACAAATTAAAATGAGAGGAAGGGAATTTTACCAAAATTTATAAATGTGTCATGCTTAATTCTACAAGTATCTTGCCACTAATCCCTTCCATATTTAAACATGTTTTCAAAGCAAGATCTTTATCATTTACAAATAAATTCTCTAGTGTTCTTCAAAATAAATTCCAGAAAAGCTCTTGTGGTTGCTCAGGGATAAGATCTTGCAGGGACTAGTTATTGTTGCAACGCTTGACTTAAGGCAAGTAAAAGCTGATTCTTGACTCACCATTTAAAGCATATATTGATGTTCTTGAGTCTCCTTGCCTGTATGTTATGTTATGTTTAGTGTTCATGTTTAAAACGATTTATACATGTTCAAAGGAAAGAATATGGGTTCGAAAATAATGTTTTGATGTTTATGATGCTTCCAAAATGTTTTCCAGAAAGTTTATGATGTTTTAAAGTGCTGAGAATTCGAGTTTGTTCCCAGAATGTTTATGAATGTTCTTCAATTTAGTAGTTGTAATATCAGAATTTGATAACGGTGTAATCGGTAGTTGCTAGTCGAATCATTATGAAGTTTGGTTTGATAGGCAACGGCTGATAGCATAGTTGTTGTTTTGATGTTACATATATCCAGTTTTATTCTAGCAGTTGCATTTCCTCGTTAAAATCCAGCAGCTGCGTTGTTTTCGTTAATTCAATAGATGC
The DNA here is from genome assembly GCA_001598015.1 of Dorcoceras hygrometricum. Taxonomy (NCBI): domain Eukaryota; kingdom Viridiplantae; phylum Streptophyta; class Magnoliopsida; order Lamiales; family Gesneriaceae; genus Dorcoceras; species Dorcoceras hygrometricum. The sequence continues at coordinate 23,956 of KQ995779.1, read as the reverse complement.
ACTGTTCACCAGCAAGTGCATTTTTATCAAATTCAGCAGATGCACTGTTCATCAGCAGGCGCATGTTTGTTATTAAAATCCAGTAGATGCACCGTTCATCAGCAGATGCATTTTTATTGTCAAATTTCAGCAGTTGCAATATTCGTTTTTAAAGTACTGTTCATTGCGACTGGTTATTCCTTGTGTCTGGTTTCTACTGTTAATTTCAGCTGGTATTAGTCTTGCGACTGATACTGTTTATTGCGACTGGTTGTTAATATTTTTTCCTGCGGGTGGTCGATATGTTAACGACGCCGTTTCATTTAAAACGTACCTTGCAGCTGGTTTCTTTTAGTAAAAATCCTTGTGTCTGGTTTTACATATGTTAGTGTTTTCTTGCGACTGGTCGTTTAAACTTTTCTTACGGCTGTTTGACGCGATAACGACGTCGTTTCATTTAATATGTTTAAAAAGCCCTCGTAGCTGGTTTTATCCTTGCAGCTGGTTTTATTCATTGCGACTGGTTCCTCTGGCGACTGGTCTCATGTTAATGATTATGTTTCCAAAAGCCGAACCCGATACTCAGTAAAAATTTTAAAGTGGAAGAAAAAGTTTTAAAACGATGGAACCCAAGGTTTTGAGAAATAAGTTTTACGAAAGATGTTAAAGGAACAAAAGTTTATTTTAAGATTATGGCAAAGATAACAGACGGTCATCACGAGAAGGGTGAGCAGTCGTCTATATGTCGGTTGCCCCAATGTAAAGAAGCCAATGGCTAAGGCTGATATCAGTAGTCACTTGATCAGGTGCAACACGGACCTAAGGAGAGCTTCTGAGTCATAAATCTAAGGAAAACGATGTTAATGTTTAGATCTGGGCTAAATTCCCCTGTCTCCAAGTTATGAATGTTTAAGAAATGTTTATGCATTGATGTTCCTTTAACTTATGAAATGATCAGTTGTCCACCTGGTATTTGAACTTGTTATTATTCAGGTTTTACTTGCTGAGCCCCTAGGCTCATTAGCTTTTAAAATGGTGCAGGTGCGACAGCTGAGGAGCGAACAGGTGGTGAAACGTGAATCAGCTGCTGGGTGGTGTGTGTTTATCAATGGCCAACGTATTCCACATCATAGCAGTCGTTGTTTTATATCTTAGAAGTACCGTATTGATATCAATTACAACAGCTGTTTATTCATGTAGAAATTCGGATGTTGTAATCGCAATTGCAAAGTTATATATATTAGACTCTGTTTTTCCGCAAACAAGTTTCAGTAGTTGGCGCGCAAATTAAGTGTTTGTTAGTTTTGTCTTTGTGTTTCTATTTCTTTTGAAGTTATAAGGAATACAGCTTATAACAAATTATCTTTTAGCCCTTCTTTTGTTTCGAAATTTTTATTTACCAAAATCTCGTGGCCCCGTTGGGTTCGGGAGTCACAAAACCAGATCGCAAAGGACACAAAGCTGGTTCACCAGCTTGATGCAAGAGCAGCTCAGGGATCAAGTGCAGTGAGATTCAGTGCAGCGCAGAACTGTTCAAGTGCAGATCAAGTGCAGTTTAAAAGTGCAGTGACCAAGTACAGAACAGAGTACAAGCACAGTGATCAAGTGCAGATTAGATCACAAGAGCAGTACGAAGAAATCAGCTGAGCGACCAGATGAGAGACCAGCTGGGAGGTCATGTGAGAAATGCGAGCTGATTCAGAGATGGCGTCAGTGAAGGCCTGTATTTCTATAGGGAAAGAAGTACAAGAATGCAAGGAGTACTCGATCAATCTCCACAGATGAAAGGAGTACTCGATCAGTATCCATAGGGCTAAGATGGCGTGGAAAGATGCGAGCTGGATAAGAATACTGCAACAGCTTAGCATTGATCCAGAAGAACTTTGAATCAGATCAGATATGAGGAAATATATTAGAAGATCCCAAGAAGAAGGGATATAATCACTGGATCAAGATTTGCCAAGTGAGGACTCTATCTAGAAAAGTCATGAATAGTCATAAAATGGGGAAGAAACATCGTAGCAGATTGAAATGTTCATCGACACATACTGCTAGATACATTTGATCACAGAAGAACCAGAAGAAGATTGATGTACTTGCTAATGGTTTAGAAGAGGTGTCTGAATGGAACAAGAGAACAAGCAAGTACACACAGAGCAAACCAGAATAGAGCCAAGCTGGTGAAGGTCAAACCAGCTTGCATTGAAGAAAACCAGATCAGGGATCTTGGCTAAGTTGGATGCTTGAGAGAGATGGGTTTATTGTGGAAGAGGAAATGCGGAGGCAGGACTCTGTGAGAAGTTTGACGAACTCAAGGTGACCCCCGTAGATGGAGTTGAGGAAGAATTTGAAAGCAGTGTGTACTCGATAAGTCTCCAGGTCCATCTGATACAGAGAAAGTTGCAAGCTGGATCAGATTAGAAGAAGAGATCAACTCAGAGTAACGAACAGACCAGCTCGAAGTAAAGAAGAACAGAAACAAGATGGTTAAGGTCAAACCAGCTTAGTGAACACAGCAGATGTTATCTGAGGTCAAGAGCACAGTTGGACAAAATGACATGCAAAGCGATTTGAACACAAGAGTATACGAAGATTGCTTATCATTGTTCAAATCAATCTGTTGTGTTGTCTTCTCGGTACAGTGCTCATATGAGAAAAAATCATAAATTCTGCAGAAGCATTAAATGCTAAAGGACACAAGGTACAACTTTTTCAGAAGAATTTTCAACGGCTACACCTTTGTGTCCAATGGATAGTATTTGCAAAGAAACTTTATATATCAAGAGCAGAGCACAAGCAGCAGAGATGCGTGAAAAGAAGTTTATGAGCAAAAAGAATACAAGTGCAGTGAGGCACAAAACAGAAAAAGTGTGCAGCTGTCGAAATCTTGAACTCCCAGGTGGCATTGGTGTTCAAGGTGGTCAAGTGCGCAGGTGTGAGCTGGCACTTCCATGAGTTTCAGTGAGATATTCATCGAATGCACAGTCTAGGAAGACATTGAGAAACCATCTTAGAGAGCACCTTCCCGAGTGTGTGAGATCAAAAGAAATAGAGAGCTTACACTGTAATTCTCACACACGAATCACTCACATATTTGAGAGAGATCTGATTAGATGAGCTGAGTGAATCAAATCAAACACTTTCCTTATATTCTTTGAATAGAGACACTAAAAAAGTTCTTGTCATTCTCACTGAGACGTAAAAGAAGTGTTGTTAGACACACAACCTGCGAGCTGGTGTGCATAGGTGACTAGGAGTTATTGCAGCTTGCGGGCTATCGGATCGGGTTGTAGCAGAAGCTGTTGTAATCAAATCTTCTAGTGGATCCTTACCGTGTGGAAGAAGGGGAGACGTAGGAGAATTAACTCCGAACTTCCATAAAAAAATTGCAGCATATTATTTTCTTTACAGCATGATGCATTCATGCATTACATACTTTAAACTGTGTTTAAAACCTGTTAAAATAGCTTTTGATTTCAGAGGATAGTTCAGGGTGTTTCCGCAAGATTTTATACTTTACCTGATCTATCTCTCGGTGCACTAAAGTTTCAAGAACACTGAGCTATTACAGCTCAAGATTCAACAAACCAGATTGCACATGATCCGGACCAGCTCGCAGAGCTACTGGTCCAGCTCAGGCGCGATCCGGTTTCCCTATTGCGTGCTGGTTTTCAAACAAAAATTTCACGTAATCTGGGATTTTTGATCTAAGAAGTGGTTCCACAGCTGTGTGAGAGCTTAAGAAATCCACTTTAAATGATCCTAACAATCCGTATGTCTGCTGTGATCTGATATGCATCGGATGGGAAGTAGATTTGCCTTGATATTTGGTGATAGGATCAATAAGGATCGAAAATAGCCTTAAGAGTTCAGAAGGGGGTTGAAAGAACTCTTAGTATTTTAAATTTTCGAAACCTTTAAAAAATAATTTTACAAGCGCCTTGCTTAACTCAGATCTGAGTTACCAGATATGAGGTATCTCAGTTCGAAATCTGATTTCTCGACTAACAATAAATGTGCGGAAAGAAGTCGATCAACCAGTGAATAGTAAAAACGAAAGTGCGATACTGTAAAGTAAAAGTGCAAGGTTCAAAATTTGTTTATGGAAGTTCGGATATCAAATCCTACGTCTCCCCTTCTTCCTTTGCAGGAAGGTTCCACTAGAAGAAATTTGATGCACACAGCTTCTGTCTACACCCAGTCACCGAGCCTCAATCAAGATGAACTCCTAGCAACTTCAACTACTAGCAGATACGACTGCTGAATACAATCAATGTAATTTTCAAGACTGCTTCACACAGCAAGTATTTTACAGACTCAAAGATAAATAAAACAATGAGATACGATGCTATTGAGTACTGTAGATCATCTGGTTCTTTAATCAACAAGAACTGTTTACAAATGTAAACCAGAAGATAACTCGAAAGTTAAGAACTATGAAGGATAAACTTGAATGTTCTTCGAGTTGTAATAATGGACTTAGAATGTTTTTGCAATGTATTTTTCCAGTGAGTATTTGAGAGTTTTTTGAAACACTGATAGCGCAGAGGAGCAAAAGACGCAGAAGACAGAGAGAGCTTCTTCATTTGAATTCTTCAACCTTTTATACTCTTTGTCTTCAACGGTCATTAAATTTAGCCAGTAGAGATAAGCTCTTTTGCATATCTTCATCGTATCATAGCATTTAATGCTCCATCAATACCATACAAAAGGTAAACTGCGCTTGTTAGGGCTAAATTTACTTATATGCCAAAGCGGGTAATTATCGTATCAAGCATTCTACGCACTGTGCAATTTTACCCAAAATAGCTCTGATCATGTTTCCTTAATTCCAGCTTTTTATACGATATAAACTTTGATCGTTGATTCTCTCTAAATAATTCTTTGATGACTTCTAAAGAGAATCGAAGCTCACTCTTGAGTATGCTTGCAATTTTGTCATATCTGAATGCTTAGACAATCTGCAAGGTTACTGTACTCAAATCTGAATTGTCCTCGAATCTGATATTTACTGAGCATTCTGTAACCACTTCTATTCTTTGATGACTTCTAAAGAGAATCGAAGCTCACTCTTGAGTATGCTTGCAATTTTGTCATATCTGAATGCTTAGACAATCTGCAAGGTTACTGTACTCAAATCTGAATTGTCCTCGAATCTGATATTTACTGAGCATTCTGTAACCACTTCTGAAATACTGAGATCTGAAGTAACTTTGTTGATACTGTTCACAACTGAAATACTCGAAACTGAATTATACCATCTTAGACAATATACCACAATCTGTTACTAAAGCCTCTGAATCAAGTCTGAATGAGCTTTTCTCTAACAACATATCTCTTACTGTAGTGTAACACCCAGAAATCCTAATTACGTGAATTGAATGAATGACTAGGAGGAAAACCTTATGTTAGTATGATTTTCATGTCATGTATGTGATTATGTGATGATTTTATGCTTTACGTGTGCATGTCACTTTACGGTACGGTTTGAGGCCGATAAGCGGGGACGAGTCCGGAGACGATCAAATCGAAAATATTTAAATATTTTGACCCTTAGACATGTTTTAAAGCAAGATATTTTTATTTTATGCACCATTTGCAAGAAAATGAGATTTTATGCACGGTTACCGAGGGGGACCCGTTTTTCGCCTATACGGGCTATTTTTATGACTTTTACTACACTTTTAAATTTGAGAGGCCCAATATTACGAAAATTAAAGGCTTGAAGTCTGAATTTTAAATATTTTTAAACCTTTTTAATTAGAGGAGGGCTAGTATATTTATGGGCTTTTATTTCCTTAAATAAAACAAGGTGGAGGGGATTTTTTGTACACTTTTCACTCAACCATCTCCACAATTTCGAAAATTCCTCAAACCCTCCCCACTCATCAGCCGACTTCAGCCTCTTTTCCTCCTAAGGTGACCGAAAATTTACAAGCATTGATTGAAACTCAAAGGTGTGGTCTTCTCAATTGTCCTCCGCTCCGCTATCACGTATTTTCGCTTCTTTTCCAATCAAGGCATGTTATATTCCTTCTTTTCTCACCATTTTGTTGGATCTGTTTTTACAGATCCTAATTTAGTTTTGAATTACACAAAACCCATTGTTGTTATTCTAACAATTCTACTCTAGTGCGCAGATTTCAGGTCGAAGAATATGTTCAGCAGATGGTTCATAATATAAATGTTCAGCAGTTGGTTTGGTGTTTATGGAATCGGCAGCAGGTTTAGCAATGGAGACGTCCAGAGTTGAATCAGCTGTTCGTAATCAGGCGTAGGCCAAAGTTGAAGATCAGCTGGAGCATAATAATCTAGCAGATGATGAAGATCAGCTGCAAGCGCTAAAGAGCAAGTGAACCAGCTGGTACATGAATAGAGAAGCACACTGGAGATAAAGTTCGAGATGATGAAGATCAGCTGGAAGCGCAAGAGAGGAAGCAATTATAAGTACTGCTGACGAATCTGTTAGCAGTCGCAAAGATATAAGTACTGTTGATGAATCTATCAGCAGTCGCAATTCAAGAAGAAGAAGAAGCGTAGATGGAGCTGGAGCGAAGTAGCAGATGATGAAGATCAGCTG
>KQ995779.1:0-14506 GCA_001598015.1 Dorcoceras hygrometricum | reverse complement strand
ATAGAAAGAAGACAAGATAGCCTTCTGAAGCGCTGAACAGTTTTGGAAGCTTTCCAACGGGAAGAAATTTCAGCAGAGGCTATATATTCGAGGCAACGCCCATTGAAGAAGTGTTCGTTCGACTTAGTGTTCGAGTAACCAGTTGGTGCGACTACATACTGTGGTAGAATTACATTGTTCATACAGTGCACCAACATAGGGAAAATAAAAGAAGATGAAACAGTCGACAATCATTCTTGAGAGGAGCTTATTGTGTCGACTGTTGAATCTAGATTAGCTTGTATTAGAGCAATTCCCTAGTGTGTGAGAAAAACAGAGAGTTGAGCGTTCATTGTATCAATCTCACACACCCGGATTCATTCACATATGTTTGTGAATGAATCTCGAAATATGTTCACAGATCCCGTCCAAGCATGAAGACGTTAAACTCTTGTGTATGTAGTTAGTCACACAGTTGCGGCTGATGTGCAGTTATGAAATAGTGGATCCTTCCGAGGTGGAAGAAGGGGAGATGTAGGATGTTGATATCCGAACTTCCATAAACAAATATGCTGCGTACTGTATTGTGTTCTTTAAGCTTTCAGCATTTACTTTAGCATTACACGTTTACAGTTCAGCACGCATTCATTTGAGCATTCGCATAAACAGTTCAGCATTTAGCATTGCATTTCAGCAGCACACAAGCACACAAGTCTTGAACAGATTTATGTTGTACATAAATCTGTTTGAGTTGTTTTAAAATATTAGGATTCAGTTCTGGTATTTTCCGCATGATTTTTAAATCATACCAGATCTGTCTCCGGTGCTCAGATGATTTTAAATGTTCAAGAACAACGAGCTATTGCAGCTCAAGAATTAGCAGCGCGCAAAATTTTAATTGCTATTTTAAACAGCGGCTGCTAGTTTTCTTTTGATCCTAATTTCATAACGGACCATCAAGTGGTATCAGAGCAGGTTGTTCTTGAACGAGCACTGATTTTAAAACACATGTGCTATGTTTTTAATGTTTTAACTGTTTTGAGAAACTTATTTTATGAAGGCCAGATGTTGTTTTAATATAGAACCGGTTTTTTCGCTTGATGAACTGTCCGGATGCGCGAGTCTCGGGCAGATGCCAAGATTCTATTTTCGTTGTGCTATAAGATCACTTGGAGCGAGGCTCAGTGACAAGCACATGGGGCGAGATAGAAGAAGGAAAAATCTGAGCTTTTATCTGTACTGGTTCTTCATATATTTAAGTAACTCAGTAGCACCTGTTCATTTGAAATATTTCGTTGCTCTGATTTGTTTTAAATGTTCTGTTTTTGCGGATTCCAGCTGATGCCCAAAATTTTGCTTTTAAAAATGTTTTGAGCTCATGTTATAAAAGGCAGGGAGAGTGGCGTCACTGTCGTTTATAACTTTGAGTAATGCATCAGTTTTTGTTTTGAAAATCATATATTGTTGCATTTGGTGCTTCCCAAAGCTGTTTTGTTTTTCAAAGATTAAAACTCCTGCTGTTATGTTGTAACAGTGTAGGGAGAGCTTTTGTTTTTAATGGGAAGACCAGCAGATTCGAACTCTTTTTGATTCCCACAAAAAGGGAGAGCGAATTTTTTTTTACATGGTTCGGTTGATGGACTGCTTGAGTGGTTATGGCTTGATGTTAGGTGGTTCATGGGGGTCCTAGTGATGGCTTGTAGGGGTTCGAAGTGGAGGAATTGTGGTCGAACCGTTGGCTAGAAGAAACACACCGTGCAGTGTGTAAAACTGCGCCGCGCATGCGTCTGATTCTCAGACTTTGTGCGTCCAGTTCCGTCCATGGTTGGGGCTAGGATCGGTCAGGTTAGGACCGGCTGGACCTGGGGGTGGTCCAGCCGGCGGGGCTCCGGCCAGTGGTGGCCGGAGCAGTGTGTGCGAAGTGAATGTCGGCGGCCTGTCGCTGCCTGCATGATCCAGTGTGTGTTTTCGTGAGTTAGGTTTTGGTGAATTGTTCGGTTCAATTGAACCGACTGGTTCGATTAGACCGAACCGGTTCTTAAGCCTCGAGTAAATTATTTTAAGTCCGGTCCGAGTTATTTTATTTTTGGGCCGGGTAATTTTAATTTTTAAAGTCCGAGTCATTTTATCGGGTCAAGTCAACTTTTTAAGTTAAAATTTAGCTTTGGTCAAAATTGATTTCGGGTCAACGATTTTAAGTCAAAATCTATTTTTAAGTTGCTGGAATTTTAATTAAATTGGGATTTTTGTCAAATTAATGGATTTTGGGCCGATATTTATTTTAATGAGTTTTAAGCCCGTTTTAACGATGTTGGGACGAGCCCTCCAAATGATTTTAAGGAGGATCATTCTTAGTTGTTGGGCCAAGTTTGAGTTGGACTTAGCATTTATTTTAATTATAGAAGGGGGCCTTGTGCCTAGAATTAGTGGGCTGGCCGCTTGAGCCAGTCCTTGACCGGGTCGAAGAAAATAATGCATAGGCCCATGAATATATATTTAATTATATACGTATTATGCTATGTATTGATTTATGAAATGTTTTAAGGAAATTAAATTTATATTAATGGGCCAAGATTTTAAGTTGCATGATTTTTATGAAACGCATGCATCATGAATGTTTAAGTTATGTTAAGGCATGAATGAAAAATATTTTTGAGAGATTGAAGTGTTTGCGGCAAAGTAATGATGGGAGTTAGCCGGGTAACCGGGCCCGAGGATCCCCTGTTAATATATAATGATGAGCCTATGGATCCTCGTGTGACATCGGGGTGAAGTGGCAGCATAGATGTGTGACATATAGGGATCCTCGTGTGACATCGGGGTGAACCACACCGCCATGTAAGTTGGTTTATAGATTGATCAATCGAATTAATGGCTTTCACTTCATGGATACGACTCACATGTTCTTTTAAGTTATGTTATGTTTATGTTATGCCTTAACATATATGTTATATGATGAAGTATGTACGACTACAGTACGATTTAACGTTTAAGATCTTTTAAGCACGCATGTCATGAAAATTATGTTCCTATACTTATGTGCCTGTATGTGGTTTTATTATATGTACCTTGTTATTAGCGGATATAGCATGCTGGGCCTTTAGGCTCACTAGGTTTAAATGGTGCAGGTGAGCATGATGATAATGTTGATGACGAGATTACTCCGACAGGCGGTGAGGACGTCTGATGCTCCGCTGCGGCTGCTACCTCGTGACCACTCAGTTATTTTATGCCTTTGAATTTTGACATGTTTTCCGCAAACAGTTTTTAAATACTCTGATTTTGACGTTAGCTTGTGCGATGTGGATTTGAGACATTTTACAATTTGTTTTAAACGGATGATGAGATGTTATCTTTAAATGCTTTAAGTTATGTTTTTATTTACGGCTTTTGTTAAATGTTTATTCCACACCGGCTTTCAAAAAAAAAAAAACTTCCTAGAGGTTTAGTATGTTTCAACTTGGTATCAGAGGGTACTAGCCTGCTGCGTGGAGCTCGGAAGTCGCACTGCCAGTCTGTGAGTTTTATTTTATGATTTATGATTATGTCGCATGCTACATGTTATCTTTGCATGTTTAGTTTACCTTAGATTTTAAGGGTTAGACGCCTAGTCATGCACGTAGATTTACGTTAAAGGTTTTGGTGTACCAGAACAATGCCTCCCCGTCGCATTAGAGAGCAGCAGCAGGATGACGACTTGCCTCCTCCTCCTCCACCACCTCAGATGATGGCGTTTGAGAGGGCTAACGTGGAGATGTTAGCCGGGATCACTAGACTATTGGAGCGTCAGACAGAGCGACCCTGGAAGTCGCACGAGGAAGATATTGCTGAGAGGTTCCGCAAGCAGGGACCTAAGGAGTTTTCTGGCACTACAGATCCACTCGTTGCTGAGGAGTGGATCCGATCCATGGAGACTATCTATGATTTCATGTGTCTGACGGACGCCGACAAGGTCCGTTGTGCGATTTTTTTGCTGAAGGCAGATGCCGCTCTTTGGTGGAAGGGCACAGTGGTTGGACTACATCTGGAGAGCTTGACGTAGGGAGAGTTCAAGAAGGTCTTCTTTGAGAAGTACTTTACCGTAGATGCCCGGAGCCAGCTGATTCGGGAGTTTATGAGTTTCGGGGAGGGAGACAAATCAGTTGCAGAGTATGATCAGCAGTTTGAGCGGGGATGTCCCTTTGTACCCGCGATTGCCACCGTAGAGAGTGAGAAGATGAGGCAGTTCACTGATGGACTGCGACCTGACATCCGCCATGATGTCAACATGGCGGACGTGGAGACCTATATGGCGGCAGTGAACAGGGCTTACCGGCCCGAGAGGGGCCGGAAGGATATGAGGGAGGACTATCAGAGGAAGAGGAAGATGCAGCCGCCCGTCAGGGGCCAGTCTTCACATCCTCCAGTGAAGAGATCGTTTCAGGGGCCTTCTAAAGGCCCAACTCAGCAGGGACATCAGCAGTATAGACCACAGGGCCATCAGAGGCCACAACAGCAGGGGGCCAGCGCCCCTAAGCCCGGAGGATACCAGACCTGCAAGGAATGCAACAAACAGCATCCCGGACCATGCATGATAGGATCAGGGAAGTGCTTTCATTGCAAGGAACCGGGACACATTTCCAGGGATTGCCCGAAGAAGAGACAGGCCACGGGTCATGTATTTGTGATGTAGGCAGAGGCGGCAGACCCGGATACTACCTTACTTACGGGTATTCCTCTTTAGAATTTCAGCCATTTCTGCATTTCCTTTTGAGTTTAGTGTTTATTGTAATCAGATTGCATGCTGAGTAGAACGCTACTAGGAGATTTATGCCTTAGACTGGTTGAACTTAGTGGGAATGTATGCCTTCTAGGACTTCTACGCGATCTTGGACAGTAGGGCTAGCTAACCTAGAATATGTGTTAGGCATCTGAACTACTTGTTGAGATCTAGTTTAACTGTAAGCGCGTGCCTGTGTGTTGTGTTCGTTTCAGGCGAGATTTGTGTGCTTGGTGTTACTACCCTTGCATTAATAGACTCAGGGGCGACCCACTCGTTTATTACGAGTGCGTTCACGGAGAGGATGTGTATTACACCGGAGAGCTTGGGTGTGGCTCTCGCAGTGATGGTCCCATCATGAGAGGAGTTGACGACGACCAGCGTGGTTCAGGGATTGACGATGATGTTCCAGGATCATGCAGTCCAAGCAGATCTAGTGGTGTTGCAGATTTCGGGATTCGATCTCATCCTAGACATGGATTGGCTGACAGAGTTCGGAGCAGTGATTGATTTTTAGAGATGGACAGTTTCTATCAGACCGCCAGGGCAGGAGGCCTTCTTATTTGAGGCAGCTAGGAGGCCGCGGAAGCCCAGATTCATATCGTTCTTACAGGCCAGGAAGTTAGTCGAGCATGGATGTCAGGCGTTCTTTGCCAGTGTTACTGATTCAGAAGATTCAGTAGGCCCTTCGTTGTCTGATGTGGAGGTAGTCAGGGACTTCCCATATGTTTTACCGGACGATGTCGCAGGAGTTCCACCAGTGAGAGAGGTGGTGTAACGACCCGTACTTTTCTTAGAGGAATTTAGAAAGATTTCGAACATCCAAAATAAAGGATCTCTACTAACTTATTGGATTGAAACGAGAATCAAATCCCATAATTAAAAGGCACGGAAATGGAAATCTGGTAATTTAAACAAAATGGTTACATTTGTTCATAATGAAGTCTGGAAACAGATTTCTTACAAAATAACTAAACTAGAAATCTGTTGTGATTTAAACCAACTGCAAAGGTTCTGTACAATACTGTATAACACAAAAAGGAAAACGTGAAATCTGGAACCAAAAGAAACGCTGAAATCTGATGTCCACGATAAACACCCTGTACAATACTGTATAACACAAAAAGGAAAACGTGAAATCTGGAACCAAAAGAAACGCTGAAATCTGATGTCCACGATAAACACCTCCTTCCATTATGTTCAGCTCTGTCCAGCTCCTATTTGCTCATTACCTGCACTCAATGAAAACTAGTGAGCCAAAGGCCCAGCAGGTAAAGTCTAGAAATAACGAAAGCAAATCATACAATCGTTCACTAGCTAATACATACTGGAGTCTGAAACTTTGAATACGCTTAAGAACAAACAAGCGTAAAACATAACTGTGAAATCTGAAAGTAAATGAAAGCATAAAACATGAATCAATTCTGAAAACATTTTCTTTAAACATACTTTAGAGCTGTGATTAAAATCACACTTGTGTTCTTCATTCACTTTCTGAAATTATGACAACACTTTAAACATTAGGTCCATTTCGTTTGATCAAACTCCTGATATCAGTCTTAGCACTATGGCTCATTGTTGAAGGGGTATATAGATCCGTCGATCCATAATCCTAATCCTTCCTTTGGTTTTGAAGGGGTATACAGTTCGTCAACCGTAATCCTGATCCTTCCTGGGGACCCTTCTTTTTGTTGTCATAACTTAAAACATTTCTTAAAACATTCTGCTCTTTCATTCTTTCGTGAAATCTGTTTTCTTTCTATTAAACGTTTACTGGTTTTATTTTGTCTAATGATGTTCTGGAACTGTAAAGTATTTCTCTGTAAAGCTTGCGAAAATGAAAACTGAATAAAAATACTACTTGAATCTGTCAATTGAATCGAATAAATTTTTTGAAATGATTCGGAAATGAATGAGGAATCCGAATCTATGCTTTCTGTCTCAGTTGAAGAAGTATTGAAGAAGTAAAGGATGAAATCTGTTTTAAGTGAACAGTAGAAATCTGAATCATATAAGTGTATCTCAACGAAGAAGAAATAAAACAGATCTCTGTTGGTCAACCAGATGTCAACGCAACTTATACATGACGTCACCAGATTTTACCCAACTAACCGAGTAATTCAGATGTCACGCCACTAATGAATAAACCAGATGTCAATGTCAACTCAAAAGTCAACAGTTTATAAAAAGAACCTGCTCTATACCAGACCTCAGATATAAGAGGTAGAAATCTGAATTAAAGGAACATGTGAAATCTGAATGAACAGAAGTATTTCAATCGAAGAAGAAACACTTCAGATCTCATGAACATCGATAGAAATCTGAACTTAACTGAACACATAAACAGACCTCTACTCTTAGAAATCTGTTCCTCATCGAAATTTAGCGATGGTATAAGAACCAGATTTCATGCATAACCAGGTTAATGACGATGGTTTTCCTTTGTCTGAAGAATTCAAAATATCTTACGAAATTTCTGGAAAAGATCGAATAAGCTACTTGTGAGCTACTTCGAAGAATAAATCATTGGAAAACTCAAGAATTCAATGGACGAACATCATTAAACCGTTTTCTAAAATATATTTGGATCAAAATTACAGTAAACGTAACTTTTGCAAAAACAGAGCATAAACTTCTGGTTTTCTTGAAGAACAGCCGTAGCTATCTTCCTTGTCATTAAAACATACATAACATATAAAACAGAATCGAATATATGCTTTCTATTGAGTGAGCAAGAAACAAAGTTTACTTGCCTGAAATCTTTAACATAACAACAGCAGCAAATCCAGCAAACCTCTACGCACCGCCTGTTTCTTTTAAAAACTTTGAAAGGATTTTGTTCGGCTTCTTCCAAGAGAGCACCGCTTCTAAATGATTTAATTCGAAGGTAATGATGCATGAAGCAGCTTAACATCCTATTTATATGCTTTAAAATGTCTAATGAAGGAAGACACGTTTAATCAATATGCCCACATTCCACTAAAGCGTGCTCTGTTTTAAAATAAAGAGATGCACATTGAATCCGAACGTCTTTAATTAAAACAAAAGATTCAATTGGCTTGTAGAAATTCAACTAGACAACTACTATAATTGTATTCTTAACATCTGAAAATCAACCCAACATAAAGAAGGCTGAACATTATGTAAGACATGAAATCTGTACGCACATATCATGAAATCTGAATTTAGCTTTTAAAGAAAGAAAGCTAAATGGCATACATATGAAATCTGAAATTCTATCAATTCAAGGATTGAAATAAAATAGCATTGTAATCCCTCAAATCTCATAATTTGCTAATTGTGGACTATGAAAAAGATCTGGTCGTTACAATAGACCCCCCTAAAAAAAATTTCGTCCTCGAAATTACTTACTTAAAGAGATCTGGGTAGTTCCTCTTCATATCAGATTCAACTTCCCAAGTTGCTTCTCTTTCTGAGTGATTTTTCCATTGCACTTTAACCATAGGAATAGTTCTGCTTCTTAACTTACGATTCTCTTGTGCTAAAATCTGGTGTGGAACTTCTTCGTAAGTCAAATTTGGTTCTAACTGAATAGGTTCATATCTGAGCACATGCGAAGAATTCGCGATGTATTTTCTAAGCGCTGAAATATGAAACACGTTGTGTACAGTAGACATCTGAGGAGGTAGCGCTAACCGATACGCTAACGTTTCAACTCGTTCTAAGATCTGGAATGGTCCAACATATCTGGGACTTAGCTTTCCTTTCTTTCCAAATCTTAATACACCTTTCATTGGTGAAATCTTAGGAACACGTGATCTCCTATCTCAAAATTCAGATCTCTACGACGATTGTCTGCGTAACTTTTCTGCCTACTTTGAGCAGTCTTCATTCTTTCACGTATTTTTTTAATTGCTTCTGAAGTCTGTTCTACAATATCAGGTCCAATTCTCAGTTCTTTCACCTACATCATCCCAAAGAATTGGTGATCTACATTTTCTGCCATACAGAGCTTCGTATGGTTCCATTTCTATCGAAGCTTGGTAACTGTTGTTGTAGGTAAACTCAATCAACGGTAATTTAGAATCCCAACTTTCTGCAAAATCAAGAACACTAGCCCGTAACAAATCTTCCAGTATTTGAATTAATCTTTCTGATTGTCCATCGGTTTGAGGATGGAACGCTGTACTGAAAGTTAATTTTGTGCCTAAGGCTTGGTGCAAACTTTTCCAGAATCTTGAAGTAAATCTGGGGTCTCTATCTGATACTATAGAACTTGGAATCCCGTGAAGTCTGACTATCTCTTTAATATACAACTCTGCATATCTATTAAAATCGTAAGTTGTCTTTACAGAAAGAAAATGTGCAGACTTAGTTAATCTATCCACTATCACCCAAATTGCATTAAATCCTTGAATTGTTCTGGGTAATCCTACTACGAAGTCCATTGATATGTTATCCCATTTCCAAATAGGTATAGGAAGTGGTTTCAACATTCCTGCAGGTCTTTGGTGTTCCGCTTTAACTTGTTGGCATGTTAGACATTCAGCAACAAACCTACAAATGTCACGTTTCATTCCTGGCCACCAAAACAGAGCTTGCAAATCCTTAAACATCTTTGTTCCTCCTGGATGAATGGAATACGGCGAGTTATGGGCTTCGTTCATAATCTCATTGCGCAATTATCTGTGCGCGGTACCCATAATCGATCTTGGTATTTAACAATTCCTTCTTCCACCACATACAGATTCGTTCCTCTGTTTTCATCTTGCTTCTTCCATTTATTGAGTTGATCGTCATTCGATTGCCCTTCTCTAATTCTATCTTTTAACGTTGATTGGATCATAAGAACTGATAGCTTGGCAGCGTTCTCCTTATTAACTATTCCCAATTCAAATCTGTTAATCTCCAATGCTAGAGGAATCTGAACTGAGATCTATGCCAACCCCACATTCCTTCTACTTAACGCATCTGCTACTACGTTAGCTTTACCGGGATGATAGCTAATTACACAATCATCGTCTTTAACCAATTCAAGCCATCTCCTTTGTCTCATATTCAGCTCTTTCTGGGTAAATAAATACTTAAGGCTCTTATGGTCTGTAAAGATTTCGCATTTCTCACCGTAAAGATAGTGTCTCCAGATTTTTAATGCGAAAACTACCGGTGCTAATTCAAGGTCATGCGTAGGATAATTTCTCTCATGAACTTTCAATTGTCTCGAAGCGTAAGCGATTACCTTCCTTTCCTGCATTAGAACAGCTCCTAGCCCTGTCTTCGATGCATCTGTATAGATCACAAAATTCCCTTTCTCTGATGGTAAAGTTAGAACAGGGGCTTCAACTAACGCAAGTTTTAATTTCTAAAAACTAGATTGGCATTCTAGAGTCCAATTATACTTAACGTTCTTCTTAGTCAAAGCTGTTAATGGAACAGCAATCTTCGAAAACCCTTCTATGAATCTTCGATAATAACCCGCAAGTCCTAAGAAACTATGGATTTCTGTGACACTCTTAGGTACAGGCCAATCTCGAACAGCTTACACTTTAGAAGGATCTACTTCTATTCCATTTCTCGAAATAATGTGTCCCAAAAATACAAATTTCTCAATCCAGAACTCACATTTACTTCTATTCCATTTCTCGAAATAATGTGTCCCAAAAATACAAATTTCTCAATCCAGAACTCACATTTGCTAACTTAGCAAATAAATGTTTACTTCTTAAAATCTGCAAGACTTCTCTAAGGTGTTCTTTGTGTTCACTTCTATTCTTCGAGTAAATCGAGATATCATCTATGAACACTATCACAAATTATCTAGGAATGGTTGAAATACCCGATTCATTAAATCCATAAACACAGATGGCGCATTAGTTAATCCAAATGGAATAACTAAAAATTCATAATGGACATATCTTGTCCTAAAAGCTGTTTTAAAGACATCTGCTTCTTTTACTCGTAACTGGTGATAACCAGATCTCAGGTCTATCTTGGAAAATACTGCAGCTCCTCGTAATTGGTCGAATAAATCGTCGATTCTTGGGAGAGGATATTTATTCTTAATCGTTAATTTATTCAATTCCCTGTAATCAATACATAAACGCATACTCCATCTTTCTTCTTCACCAACAGCACTGGTGCACCCCAAGGTGATGTACTGGGTCTAATGAATCCTTTGTCCAATAAGTCTTGGATCTGTTCTTTTAGTTCTGTCATTTCCTTAGGAGCAAGTCTATAAGGAGGCTTCGAAATTGGAGCGGCTTCTGGTACTAAATCGATGGTAAATTCTAATTCTTGATTTGGAGGTAAACCCGAGACATCTGTTGGAAAGACATCTGGAAATTCTCTTACGAGATGTACATCTTTCAACTTAATTTTCTTTTCAGATTCTAAGGATATAGCATTCACTAGAAATCCCTGACATCCGTTTCTTGAACACTTCTGAGCTTTCACTGCTGATATTATATTAAGGGCTTTATCACAGTTATCAGCTTTGAATGAAAATGAAATCCCCCCTGGTATCTTAATATCAATAGACCTCTGTTTAAAATTTATAACAGCTTCATGCTTTGTCAACCAATCTATTCCCAAAATGAAATCGAACTCAATCATAGGCAATACTATCAAATCTGCGTAGAAAATATTTCCCTGTAACTTAAGTTCTATGTTTCGAATCACCCGATTGGTTACTATACTTTCTCCTATAGGAACCTGAACACAGTATCCTACATTTACCTCTACTGGTTTAATAAGCAATTTCTTAGAAAATCTTTCCGATACAAACTAATGAGTCGCACCAGAATCTAACAAAGCTATAGTAGACATGTTATCAACAAAAATTTTACCCGTCACAAAGGTGGTATCTACTGGAGCTTCTTCAGTAGTCATCACGTATGCCCTACTGGTAATAAGTTGTTGTTGTTTCTGGGGACAATTTCTCGACATGTGGCCTGGTTTACCACAAGTATAACATACATTTTGTCCCTGAAGACACTGCCCTTTATAATTCTTCTTGCAAGTAGGACATGGCTGTCTATTCCCTGTATTTGGAATCGCATAGATTGGTTATGCAGCAATTGGTCCTTTCCCTTGCGATCCTTGTTGATTGTTGTTTTGCTTCTTGAATTTCCTACGATCATTCTGTTGGAAAGCCTGCCTCTTTAATTGTCTTTCATCATCGATTGCATTCCAATCTTGTTCTGCCCGTAGAGCTTTATTAACAGCCGATCTATAATCTATAGGTTCTGCCAACCTAACATCATGTTTAATCATGGGCTTCAACACATTGATGAAATGGTGAAGTTTAGCATCTGCATTTGTCCCTATCAGTGGAACAAAATATCATCCCCTCTCAAACTTGCGGATATAATCACGCATTTCCATTCCTTCCTGCTTCAGAGTTAAGAATTCACTCTGTAACTGTTCTCTAACATCAACAGTAAAGTATTGCTCAAAGAAGACTCTCTTAAATTCTTCCCAGGTAAGAATTTTCATGTCCACAGTTAACTTGGCTCCTTCCCACCACATCATCGCATCTCCCCTCAGCATATAAATTGCACACTGGGGCCTCTCGAGTTTTGTTAGATGCAGATAATCAAATAGTACTTCCATGGATTTAATCCAGCTTTCTGACACTAGGGGATCGGTAGTGCCAAAAAATTCTTGAGGTCTCTGCCTCCTAAACTTCTCTTGAGGATCTTCTCTACTAATAACTCTACTTGACGAATGACCATTCCCATTAGAGGTTTGATCAACTAGTCGTTCTAATAGTTGAGCCATACTGCTGAGGACAGAGTTTAATCCTTCAGATTCAATGTCCCCTTCTGCAAAACTTCTCCTTCCTCTGCCTCGTCCTGACATATCTGTAAAGTGTAGCCCAAATCCACCACAATTCTATTATGAGAGATTACTATATGCTAGAACATGAATTAAAACTCACAATTTAGAAGTGGCTGGAGAGATCTGCCCAGACTGGAAGTGTGTTTATCTCAAGGACCATTGCTCTGATACCAACTGTAACGACCCGTACTTTTCTTAGAGGAATTTAGAAGTTTTGGGGTTCAATTGAAAGTCATAAAGATTTCGAACATCCAAAATAAAGGATCGCTACTAACTTATAGGATTGAAACGAGAATCAAATCCCATAACTAAAAGGCGCGGAAATAGAAATCTGGTAATTTAAACAAAATGGTTACATTTGTTCATAATGAAGTCTGGAAACAGATTTCTTACAAAATAACTAAACTAGAAATCTGTTGTGATTTAAACCAACTGCAAAGGTTCTGTACAATACTGTATAACACAAAAAGGAAAACTTGAAATCTGGAACCAAAAGAAACGCTGAAATCTGATGTCCACGATAAACACCTCCATCCATTCTGTTCAGCTCTCTCCAGCTCTTATTTTCTCATTACGTGCACTCAATGAAAACTAGTGAGCCAAAGGCCCAGCAGGTAAAGTCTGGAAATAACGAAAGCAAATCATACAATCGTTCACTAGCTAATACATACTGGAGTCTGAAACTTTGAATACGCTTAAGAACAAACAAGCGTAAAACATAACTGTGAAATCTGAAAGTAAATGAAAGCATAAAACATGAATCAATTCTGAAAACATTTTCTTTAAACATACTTTAGAGCTGTGATTAAAATCACACTTGTGCTCTTCATTCACTTTCTGAAATTATGACAACACTTTATGTTAGAGTAGATGCCCAACTAGTCAACTTGTGGCGTGTGGGTTTTATAGACTCTTGTACAAACAGTCTTTGTATATGATATTCGCATTAACTTATATGGCGTTCTTTACTTTCATTATGTGTGTAATGATTTACAATTGTGTTGAGTAAAGACCTAGAATGCACTTTAGCGTATGTTAGATGTGATAGTGGGTATGACGGCTATCATGCAACACATCTAATAGTCGTTGTGCATTCTGAACATGTTCCTAGTCGATTGGGCCGTCAAAATGAGGATAAGGCCGCCCGAGTTCGAGACTAGTATCTGCGATGAGAAGTACCATGTTTCATTGGTAGGGAACATTGTGATGTTCTGAGCATGCAGGTAGATAGTGACCTGGTGATCTATCGAACTACCCTCCTTCGGACTTTCCAAGTGGTTACCATTTGTCGAGTGGATAAGTCCGAGGTCTTGGTTGTACTGATTAGTCCTCACGACTCGAAACGTCATTGAGACTCTACATGATAGGCGTCTCACTTTGACCCGTTTGCCGACTCACTGCGTCGGGATTGGGTGAGACCCTGATGCATGTAGGAGTCGATGCATCGTTGTCGAGGATTCACCGCTCGCAGACATGCGTGGATATCCTATGCTATCTGAGGGGATAATAGTGTATAAATCTCTGGCCAGAGTACTAGAAGTGTTTTAGGTAAATGTGTTTACCTGGTTACACTCGCGATGTCACTATTCAATCTCCAAGATGTATGCATAGCTATCGGATCTATAGCGACTCTCGATTTACCAATGGTCGTTGATCTGATCGGGATATATGGATTGAAAGGACCGTACCGTACGCTAACCACGACCAACTGGTTCTTGCAGGCACTATCAGTGATACCTAGGGGATCATGGGGCGATGTTGCTAGACGCTTTACCATGATCCGTTGGTGTAACGCCCCAAAATCCTTAGGACCATATTTATGCATTTCATAAATCATATGGGCCATTTTGGCAATTTTTAATTATCATGTATCTGCTGAATTGTTCATTTCAGCAGGTAAGATTGCGCTGCAGCTGATTTCAGCAGGTAACTCCAAAGAGCAATGCACAAGTTGGTTTGAAATTGAAA
>KQ995778.1:21343-54095 GCA_001598015.1 Dorcoceras hygrometricum | reverse complement strand
AGAGAACATTGAACAGCTCGATGAAGCAACCAGCTCGAAGACAAGACCAGCTCAATGAGCTGGCAAGCTAGTTAAGATCAAACCAGCTCAGATAGCATGACAGATGCTATCAAATCTACAAGCAAAGAGATTTGAAGACAATGCTATACGACAATTGATGTTCAGTATTCAAATCGACTTGCATGTATGGTCTCTCAAAGTACAGTGCTCACGTGCCTAAAGTGAAGAAAAGCCTGCGACGCATTTATGGATAAAGGACGCAAAGTACAACAGTGTCAGAAGACTTTCAACGTCTACATCTTTGTGTGCAACGGATTAAGTTTTGCGTCAGACTATAAATAACAAGAGCATAGCACAAGCAGAGCATGAGCGAACAAAGAGAGAGTAAGGCGCACAAAACGAAAGAAGAGCGCAAGAAGAGCGAAGTCTTGTGCGAACCAAAATGTAAAAACCAAAGAACGTACAACACAAGCTCTTGGAAGACATTGGTGAAACCAGCTCGGACAGGATCACTTCCCAGTGTGTGAGATTCTATCTTTGAGAGATAGCGTACACTGTAATCTCACACGATTCACTCATATATTCGAGAGTTGGTGAAACAGAAATATTGAGTGAATCAAATATAAAACTCTCCATTGTAGTCTTTGGACAGAGACGTTAACCAAGTCTAGTTGTCTTTCGTACTGAGACCTTAAAGAAGTTTTTGTAGCCTTTCTTACTGAGACATAAAAGAAGTGATGTTAGACACACAACTTTCGGGCTTAGTCTGTGGTGGTGGTTTCTAGGAGTTCTTATGGCCACTGGTAGTAGGAGTGGGTTGTAGCAAAGGGTCGCTGCAATCAAAGCCTTCTATTGGACCCTTCCCGATTGCGGAAGAAGGGAGACGTAAGAGATTCAGCTCCGAACTTTCATAAAAAAATTGCAGCATATTTTCTTGGGGGCTTAGTGTGTGGTGGTGGTTTCTAGGAGTTCTTTTGGCTGCTGGTCGTAGGAGTGGGTTGTAGCAAAGGGTCGCTGCAATCACAGCCTTCTATTGGATCCTTCCCGATTGCGAAAGAAGGGGAGACGTAGGAGATTCAGCTCCGAACTTTCATAAAATTGCAGCGTATTTTTTCTTACTGCTTACTGCATTTACATTCACGCATTGCATGTGTTTAATACGCTTAAAACTGTTTAAAGGCTTTCAAATATTATAGTTCAGTTTGAGTTATCTGCATGATTTGAACTCATTACTCAATCTGTACCTCGGTGCACAAACATTCAAGAATACTGAGCTATTGCAGCTCAAGATTTAAAGAACCAGATAGTTTGTGTTAAACCATCTCGCAGTGCCGCTGGTAATTCGGACCAGCTCGCAGAGTTGTTGGTCCAGCTTGACGTCGATCTGGTTTCACAGTTGCGTGCTGGTTTTCAACTCCAAAATTTTTTAAATGCAAGTAACTTACGGGTTTGGTGTTTGGACTGTGTGAGAGCTTACGTGATGTCAGAGCTCATGAACATCCCCGATTTTTCGATCCCAACAATTGGTTCAGAGCGCTTTTGCGATCTGGTACCCCATGTAATGGGACCAACACATCTCCTCCAACAAATCATTATTATTATTTTTAATTAGAATCTATTATGAAATAAGTTTTTAGTTGGTTAGTTTTATTTGTTAGTTGTTGGATGTCTAAATATTAAATGAATTGATTAGGGCTTCGTTTGGACAAGTTTTTTAAAAATATTTTTGTAAAAATATTTTTAAAAAAATTTTACAAAATATTTTGAAAGTTTTTAAAGGTAAATATGTGTTTGGATAACTATTTTATAAAAATATTTTTGAATTAAAAAATATTTAGATAATTGTTTTAGAAAATGATTTATACTTAAGAAATAATATTAAAATAACATTCAAATAATTAATCTAATAAAAAAAATTTAATTGACCATTCATATCAAGTTTATCTATATTTTGAAATTATAAAAATATTATAAAACATTTTTCACTTGTTCTTCAAAACGTATTTCAAAACTAGTTTTTAAAAATATTTCTAAAATACATTTTAAAAATATCTTATCCAAACAATATTTTAATTTTTTTGAACTTTAAAAACACCAAAAATATTTTTGAAAAACTTGTAATCTTGTAATTTTCTTTATAAAATACATATAAAAATATACAAATTCTCATATACCGTAATTTCTCTAAAACTTTAAAATAATTAAAAAACAAAAATAATATTCAAATATACTATCAAGTTAATTATTAAATCTATTTTATTCATATTCCTTTTCATTTATAAGAGACGCGAAGATTATTATTAGTATAAAATTGTCTCATATCGGAGACAGTTAAACAAGCAAGTATACCTACTTCGCTTGAAACTATGCTTACCAACTTAATAGGGAAATGGAGGACGTGTTTGTGCAGTATAAATTGTTCTCTCTGCACTCATTTTCTTGTTTCACCTCTCACAGTTATTTGCCCTCTCTCCGAATACCTTCCTCTTCTCTGATTTTCTCCGAGGGTTGATTAACCAATCATTTTCGATTTTTATTTACATATTTGGAGCTGCATTGGAGGATCCTGATCCTGATAATTGAGGGAAAAAATGTGAGTTAATTCGGGATCTCATTGTATTTACACTAGATCTGTATGAATCTTTTGGATGTGTGTTATTGATGGTGTAATGTCGCTGCTGCGGCCTATCCAGATCTAGAGGTGTTTTGTGTCTGTATAATGACTGTGTGAATCTCTGTTCCTGTTGCGCTCGTAGTGTTTGTGGGTGTAGATTCGTCGAAGCTGAATAATAGGATCGTTGGCTAAGCTTTCGCGGTGTTTCAATTGATTTTGGCTGGTTAAGCTTAGATTTGCTGTCCCAATGTCGATCCGTGGAAAAAGGTTTTTGAATGTGAAGCATGACTTTTTTTTCCCTCTGAAAATCTGTTTCATCCCTATTGATGTGGATCGGTGAAAGACTAAATTCCTTGTCCAGCCTTCTGCTCGAGCATTGCCATTTTTTTTCTTTTAAATGATTTTCTTGCTATGGTGTAGATGTTTGATCGTGAACTTTTTTGTTCGATCATTTTATTCTGGACCAAGGTATTAGTTTTATCCTGAAGTTTCTTTCGATTTGGGATTATGGGGAAGTAATGTAATATTCATAGAATAAATTTGCAGGGAACGATATTGCATAAGTAGTCAACTACTGTTCTCTCTTAAATTCTTTCCTCGGGTATTTAAATGTATCATATATTGATTCACTGGCAACGTCAACCTTAAAGAAGGAAAAGACTTTCGCTGTTTATGCCGTTGCCTTATGTTGGTGGACTTCAGCTGACATTTTAGCTTTTTGGTTAATATCGATTCCTGTTCTACAGTTTGTATTTTTAAACAGAGTATCTTGCGGTTTCCTTGCAGATAACGAGTTACAATGTCAACTTTCACACCCAAGAATATCCTAATTACTGGGGCCGCTGGATTCATTGCATCTCATGTCGCAAATAGGCTGATCCGAAACTACCCCGACTACAAGATCGTTGTCCTCGACAAACTTGATTACTGTTCCAATCTAAAAAATCTTCTTCCTTCCAAATCATCTCCCAACTTCAAGTTTGTGAAGGGTGACATTGGGAGTGCCGACCTTGTCAACTACCTTCTCGTTGCCGAGAACATCGATACTATAATGCACTTTGCAGCCCAGACCCACGTTGACAACTCTTTTGGCAACAGTTTTGAGTTCACCAAAAACAACATTTATGGTACACATGTTCTATTGGAGGCATGCAAAGTTACCAAACAGATCAGGAGGTTTATCCATGTTAGCACGGATGAGGTGTATGGGGAGACTGATGAAGATGCCGTTGTTGGAAATCATGAGGCCTCACAACTCCTGCCAACAAACCCATACTCAGCAACAAAAGCTGGGGCTGAAATGCTTGTTATGGCTTACGGTAGGTCTTATGGGTTGCCTGTGATCACCACTCGTGGGAACAATGTCTATGGTCTGAATCAGTTTCCTGAAAAGTTGATCCCCAAGTTCATACTTCTAGCCATGAAAGGCAAAACTCTCCCGATTCATGGTGATGGTTCAAATGTGCGAAGTTACCTTTACTGTGAGGATGTTGCCGAGGCATTTGAAGTCATTCTTCATAAGGGTGAAGTCGGTCATGTTTACAACATAGGAACTAAGAAGGAGAGAAGGGTCATTGACGTTGCCAGAGATGTATGCAATCTATTTAACATGGATCCCGACAAGAGTATTGAGTTTGTGGAAAATAGGCCCTTCAATGATCAGAGATACTTCCTTGATGACCAGAAGCTGAAGAACTTGGGCTGGTCTGAAAGGACCACATGGGAAGATGGTTTAAAGAAGACCATGGAGTGGTACACGAGTAATCCTGATTGGTGGGGTGATGTGTCTGGTGCCCTCCTTCCTCATCCTAGAATGCTGATGATGACTGGTGGAATAGAAAAACATTTCAGCGAAGCTGAGAATTACGAATCTGGAAAATCCGAGTTTGCTGGAAATTCTAACCAGGCAAAAATGTTGTCTCCAGCTTCCAAAAGCAGCTCTTCACCACAAAAACCAGCCCTCAAATTCTTGATCTATGGTAGGACAGGGTGGATTGGTGGATTGCTTGGAAAATTGTGTGAGAAACAGGATATTCCATATGAATATGGGAAGGGACGTCTGCAGGATCGTGCACAGGCTTTTGGCAGACATCCTCGCTGTGAAGCCAACACACGTTTTTAATGCTGCTGGAGTAACTGGACGACCAAATGTTGATTGGTGTGAAACTCACAAGACTGAAACAATCCGTACCAATGTAGCTGGTACTCTGAACTTGGCGGATATATGCAGAGAGCACGGTCTCCTGATGATGAATTTTGCCACAGGGTGTATATTTGAATACAATGATTCACACCCTGAAGGTTCTGGCATTGGGTTTAAGGAGGAAGACACACCCAACTTCATTGGTTCCTTCTATTCAAAGACCAAGGCCATGGTACACTTTTCTCCTTTCTGTCTTTCAAAATTATCTTGATCGATTATGATACTCATGTATTAGTACGACTTCTGATCTTTGCACAATGTATACTGATCAGGTGGAGGAGCTCTTGAAAGAATATGACAATGTCTGCACGCTCAGAGTTCGGATGCCAATATCTTCAGACCTGAACAACCCACGCAATTTCATTACTAAGATTTCCCGCTACAACAAGGTGGTCAACATTCCTAACAGTATGACAATCTTGGATGAGCTTCTTCCCATTTCAGTAGAAATGGCAAAACGAAATCTTAGAGGCATATGGAACTTCACAAATCCTGGCGTCGTAAGCCATAATGAAATCTTGGAGATGTACAAGAAATACATTGATCCTGAATTTAAGTGGACCAACTTCACACTGGAAGAGCAAGCCAAGGTCATAGTTGCTCCTAGAAGTAACAACGAGATGGATGCCTCCAAGTTGAAGAAAGAATTTCCTGAGTTGCTGCCAATTAAGGAGTCGCTTATCAAGAACGTTTTTGAGCCCAACAGGAAAACTCCAGCTGAATGAGTTAATTGTGAAAATGTGGCTGATTTCACAATTTTGTTTTGTTGATGGGACCGATTATTTCTGTATTAGTCATGTTTTCAGCTTCAGCCTACTTCTTGGGTCTTTTTAGAACTTAGAATCTGTAATGGTGAGGAAATCTGCCTCATGTGGTACTTTACTATCATCAGACACTAGTTTATAAGGACGCATGCCATTGTACTACTTAAGATGTTGCGATAGTATATTGAATTATCTTCAATTTAATTCAAGGATACATGTTCATCTACATGCATTACTCGGAGACGGAGACGAAGACGAAGGCGAATGAGAACCGAAGATCTAAACTAAGCACGCACTTGTATGCCCACTGCGTGCTTAGACGTCCAGTGGATAGCAATGAACCGAAGATAAACGAACAAACCCAAGTTTTACTATATCTGTTCATTAGCTTGTAAACAGAGTCGGTACTATATTCGTGATAGATAGATTCATGAGCAACTCTTAGATAAATACTAATATTTTAAATAAATGATTTATATGTTTTTTTTATTTATACCAATTATAAAAAAATCTATAAATTTTATTTGTTAAACTAA
Organism: Dorcoceras hygrometricum; assembly: GCA_001598015.1. NCBI lineage: Eukaryota > Viridiplantae > Streptophyta > Magnoliopsida > Lamiales > Gesneriaceae > Dorcoceras > Dorcoceras hygrometricum. The sequence continues at coordinate 47,978 of KQ995778.1, read as the reverse complement.
ATTTGTAAATAAAATTAGATACATTCATAATGTAGTTTTTAAGGACATTTAAACTCGATAAAAATTTGAATAAAGGTCGTGAGTTTGAATATATTTGTTAAATACTTTGCACTCGATTTCAAATGAACTAAACCCAAACAGCAAAGAATTTGGTTCCGCTCGATGATATACCCATGCCTTGTTTTCTACCAATGCATTAGGTTGTACCTACCGGATATTGTGAAATGAATATATTTTTCGTATACATATGATGCCTAAAAGTATACTCCACATCTCATTTATTTAGATTTGCGTTTGTTCTCATATATTTTAATAAAGTGTTCGAAAATTTAAATCTTATAAAACAATTTTCATTTTTACCCTTATCAAATGAATAATTAAACAGTCAAAATTAAATAGAAATATATTGTTAAAAGAGTGAAATAACAATACTAATACAGAAAATAGACCATATAATTGGAAACAGATGAAAAAAGAAAATTGTGAATCACTGCTAGATCGTCCCCAGGGAATTGCCTAATTCTCGAGGACATCTTAAAATTTTAAGACTCATATAAGCAGTGTATACTTGACAAATTCGTAGAATATAAGCCGTGAATTGCGTAGGTGTTCTTGACAATTTTCAATGCTTAAGAGTTTATGTTGCACCCGCCGAAGAAAAGTATAAAGCAGGCAATCCAGTCAGCAAACTTTTTTCAGTATACATGTATGCGCCATCCCTCACGTTTAGATTACATATCTTTCATTAAAATGAGTGTATTCATACGTACAAGGTAAAGTAACAGTGGCTTTAAAAAAAAAAAAACAGAGCAATACCTACTCCACGCCCAGAAAATTTTATGCGCATTTCTCTGACATGTTCAAACATAGAAGAGTACAAGGTTGGGACCTTGCTACTTGGGGCAGGAAAGTTGGTGCTTCCAATCTAAAGCCTGGAAAACAAGGAGTTTCTGATATTTAAGACAGAGAAGCGATGATGTAAGGCAAACGATTTTCATTTTAGTTATATGCAACTTTTGTCGCGTTTGCGTTGGATTATATTCAATTAAGTCCGAATCCACAACGTAAGACAAATGCAAATAGATTAAAACCAATTAGACTGTCATTTTACAAATATAAACTCTAATACTTTGGCAAAATTCGACTCGGGTCATCCCGTGTATAAATAGATTCGAACAAGACCAACAAGGGGAGAAAGAACACCTGATTTAAAACTTTTTAGAAAATCAGAAACCACGTACGTTTTTAAAATCTAGAACCAAAAATAGCAAATTAATAACCGAAATTCTAGATTCCAAGAATTAAAAATGCAATTTTTGCCTCTAAAAATGTAAAAGATAGGTCTTACGTGAATAATTGAGGTCGGCTGCGAGAGAGCTGTGGTCGTTTTAGTGGTGAAAGTACAAGGTTTCTTAGTGTCATCGAGGGATTGCTGGCTCCAGTTCCACTCCCAATGCCAAAAGAAGGGTGTGCTGTCGGCATCCTGTTTCCTGTATCCATTGGAACCCCCGACTGTTTTGCAGGTGAGCCACCAGAGATGTCAAATGTAGAACCAGAACTGTTTTGTCTCCCAGCCCACATGTCCTCCTTTGGCCCTGGAGTGTCAGGAGTGAAAACCGACCAGTCTGCAAAGATAAGTCAACTAGTATATTCTGAAAGAAGAAGACTTTTCACTGATGTAGCTCTCAAACCATCACTTCTATGACCGCCAGTATCGTACTATAGTTTCAAAAGATAAGTCAAAAACCATATGTGATTATATAATAAACTTTAACGATGTAAGCAAGACAAAATTGAGGAGTTAAAAGCCAATCGTCCAGGCAAATGGGAAAAATAAAACTTCTTGAACAGTTCTCATGAAATGTTAATGAAATTAAATTCAACTTTCTTACTTAGCCCCGATGAAATGTAATCCCTGAATGACAGTCGTTGGCAAGCTCAACTGACTGATTTGTCAGCAATTGAGGATAAGTGTAAATTAATACATCACCTTTCATTATGGGATTTCTGTTATCCATCCTAGCAGCATGATTTGAGAATAAATCTGGCCCAGGTTTCGAAAAGTAATGGTTTGCAGGCTGAATTGCTGATCTCTTTATGGACTCAATTTCGCTTCTTGCTTGATCATACATTTCATCGAGTTTTCTCTTCTGCCTGGCAGTGTTCCAGTCAGCACAACAATGTACAGTGCGAGAGAATATCCGAGAAATTCAAGATCGGATTCAACCTGCATTTCTCTGAAAATTTTTCTTGAAGCTCCTGCTTATCTTTCGACAAGTTCTCTATCTCTTGTTCCATCATTTGGCACCTTTTGGTCATTTTTTGGTAGGCGTTGTGTATCTGTTCCAGTTTCTCTGTGAACTTCTCTTGCATTGTCTCACATTTCTGGCGGCATTGGGCAACTATTCTGTTCATCTTAAATTGCATCTCCAAGTCCCTTTGTCCAGTGTAAAACATCACACTTCTATATGCACTCTTCATTACTGGGAGAGTTCAGGAAATAATAGGACCAATAAGTACTTTCGATAAATTAAGCATCACATCGGCGCTATTGCATAATTGCATATGGTGAACAAGATAGCCTAGTACTTATAAACTTTAAAGTTGTTCACATGAATCACATTGTTGAGGATACATATTTGAGGGGATATTCCAGCCATGACCATCTGCAGAGTAGAATATTATTTAGAAAGATAGTGATGAAACCTCTAGATGTTAGAGAATCTGATAAGAGGAGTAGAGAGTAAGTTACGAATAAGGATAATGAAGTTGTTTGAGAGCCATTCCTTACATTTACCCATTCATCATTAGGACTGATATCCACTGGCCTCATAAGACTGGCAAGCAAAATGGCATGTCCAACGCATGTTAGATCTTATATGTAAACCAGTCAACTATTTATTCTTGAAATGAATCAGTCATGCGAAAGAAAGAAAACACTGAGACTACGGAGTTGCCGCTTCCTAAAAAGATTGTGTTTCAAAACTCTCACCGTTGATGGAGTCTACCTCAGCTGTCTGTTGATAATATATGAGCAGGTGAAAGCCATATAAGGATTTTCAACGCACCTTTTGGAGAGCACTTGATCACAAATGGGGCAGGAACCGTCGCTACTGAGAATCTTATTGGCGTCTTCAGGGCCTTCGAGATCATTAAGGAAATTTTATACATTCACCAGTCATCAAGATTTTCTGACGAATTATCGCAATTGATATTGGATATTTTCAAGAACTTAGGATACATAAAAGGTGACCACAGGTGGTGGTGACTGCTCGTCCTTCCAATTCTCTCCAGCAAGAATTGCACCTCATTTCATCCTTAAGTGGCAATATTAACGTTCATCAGGCACTGCATTGAAATTTGTACTCTGACAAAAAAAAAGGAAATTTTTTTGTAGTCCTTGAGATGCTACGATATCATGCTAAACATAGTAGATTCACTGAACCCAAAAATGCACATGTCTCGAAGTGCAAAGTAAAGTATATGCCTCAATTTCTGATCTAATCAGGGTCCAATCAGAAAGTAATAAATTGAAGTTCAACCGACAAAATCCACCCAACTGAGTCACTGACCAACTGCATTTTAGAGCTCCAAGAGGGGCACGTCATTATAGAATGAAAAAAAAAATGAACCTTCAAATTCCACGATTTACCCTATCAACAATAAACAATTTGCTAGACATCGGGGCTCTCGACTTAAAATGATCCATTCGAAACTCCCACAATCAGTCAACGGGACTATAAACTCTATTACGAATTATGAAGTATAGCTGATTAGAACAGTATATCAAGTGAAGGTGGAGGAAGTCTCACTACAGTAATCACGAGACTGATCATCATTTCTGATTTGCATCCCATTAATCAGTCTAAATGGTTTCCAAAGGCAAAGTTGATTATCTCAAATAAAGCAACGCATTATCGTACTGATCTTTTAAAAAACAATTCGGTTTCATAATATCACGATCGTATTCTGGTGAACAGGTGATAAAGCATCACCTCTACAGTTATATCAAGGAATACTTAGAGCTACAGCCAAAGTACTTATATCAACAATATATGAGTACACGAATTGAATTTTCATCTCAGATAAAAAATTTAAACGAGCTTCCAGACCGTATATTCCCAACCATCGAGATCTAATAAACTGAATCAGAAATCAGAACTTAAAAAGTACAAAACCAGTAGATTAGGTTGAATTGAGCTGAGATAGCTCAAATTCCATTCGCTCTCTTCAGATCATATACAGAGACAGATAATTCAGAAGCTACATAAACCTTCTTATGTAAAATTCTAAACAATAACAAAAGAATTTGTCACACGATATTCCCAATATTCCAGAAGTTAAATATATTACTTAATGTCAAAAATAAGCGTCGTACCTGAAAATCTCCTTCTATCCAGAAAAACTAACTCCAAGCGCATCAATTGGATAACTGGAATCCGAAGAACGAGTTGGATTCTAGACTTTAGAAAAATTCGGAAACAAAATTGGCATTGAATAGCGTTTATTCGATTTGTTCTTCGCAAGTTTGCATTGATCATTGAGCTTTGGGTTTCGGGGGTATATTGGCGGGAAAGGTTCTAAATAGACCGACTAGCTCCGGTTGTCTACTGGACGCTATGCAAAATATGAAAATAGAGCAACGTCGGTTTTTTAAAAAAAGGTTTTTTTTTTGTATCACTTTTGTTGATTCGGATAAAATAAAAGCGTTTTGGAAGTTCTTTTAAAGGTAACATATGTTTGGACAACTATTTTAAAAAAATAATTTTAAATTAAAAAATATTAGATAACTATTTTGTAAAATTATTTATAATAGTACATAACATTTGAACAATTAATCTAATAAATTATTATTATTATTATTATTATTATTATTATTATTATTATTATTATTATTATTATTATTATTATTATTATTATTATTATTATTATTATTATTATTATTATTATTATTATTATTATTATTATTATTATTATTATTATTATTATTATTATTATTATTATTATTATTATTATTATTATTATTATTATTATTATTATTATTATTATTATTATTATTATTATTATTATTATTATTATTATTAGTTTTGAAAGTTTTTAAGATAATTCTTGGGCATAAATGTGCTTCTTATAAATATTAATAAATACTAAGTTAACTGAGAAGTGACACGGTGGAAATAATTAATTTAAGGCAGAAAAAATAAATAGAGCAGAGTGCAGTTCTTCGTGGTGAAGATATCCCAGCTCAAGTGCTGCCACCCGACCAGCCCGCACGCGGGACTGTTGACTACTCTCCCGCCGGGTAACCGCCTTAATAAACGTTAGTGATAGTAACTATTAAACAACGCTCCCACAGTCAAACTGGGCACATTCAAACTCCCTTTGAATTCCCACAAGCTTTTTCTGTCCTTTCGTTGCATGCTCATACTGTCATACAACCTCCTCTGCTTCCCTCTGAGTAGAGTTGTGCTGTGAAATTCTTTTTTTGTTTTTTTTGTTTAGTGAGATTTCTTGAGGATTCGGAGTCTGAGTTTGTGGGTGTTATAGTGATTATTGGGGGGTGATATTGGTGAACTAGTATGAAGATGAAGATACAGTGCAGCGTGTGCGAGGCGGCGGAAGCGAACTTGCTCTGCTGTGCAGATGAGGCAGCGTTGTGCTGGGCTTGCGATGAGAAAGTGCACACAGTAAACAAACTCGTCAGTAAGCACCAGAGGATTCTGCTTTCTAGCTCACAAGCCCAGATGCCCAAGTGTGATATTTGCCAGGTTTGTTCGTGCCATCTATTCTGTGATATTTTTTAAGAGTTGCGTTAGTGATCAGTGTGTCGTCTTCATCTGATTTGACTATTGGGGCGATGGAAATTAAATTGTTTAATTTGTGTTCGATTTTCGACGTAAAGGAAAAATTATCTTGGAAGTATGACGTGCCCTGTGCCCATATAGCCTGTTTAGAGATTATAAAACAGCAGTTTTTCCTTTTGAATATGTGTGAGGTTTTCTGCCGTGCAATTTGATTAACTTCTTAAAAAATGGTTCGATCTTTAGAACTATTAAAAATATCTCTGTCCTTACTCAATGTAATTCTATCCTTAATTTATATATGTAGTACTCTATTATCCCATTTCTCAGCCACTTGGTTTAAAAGCTATGCCTTGAGCCCAAAATATCAAGGTTTAGTAAGACTTCCAAACCACAAAATTCGAAGAGAAGTCTGCATTTTCACGAAAGAATAGTTTTCCTCAATATGCTATGGTTGTCTGTAAGATAAGGATTCACACAAATCCAATAGTTTCATTTTCCCAGTCTTATTGCATCTGCAACTTTTGAGGAAGCTATGTTCTTGTGTCAAGAGGTCAAACTTGAGTGTGATTTTTGAAAGCATGAAAATCTGCTTTAAATTTAGACGCATTCAGTTTGAGAGCTTCATATCTTGGATTGTAATTTTCCTGTATGAGTAGATTTTGATGCCTTTACTTTTATGTTGTGCAGGAAACAACTGGCTTTTTCTTTTGCTTAGAGGACCGAGCTTTATTTTGCAGAAAATGTGATCTTGCCGTGCACACGGTGAATTCCTTCGTATCAAAACACCAGAGGTTTTTACTTACTGGAGTTAAACTAGGCACTGAAGCTATTGGGCACTGCCCGTTCCAGTCTTCTGATAAGACGAAATCCCGTGAGAAAGTATCTGGACCTGAACTTTCTCTTCAAATGCGAACCATCCCGGTCCAAGTTGGCATCGATGTGGACGCTCCACATTCGAAGCCTGCTGTTCCTTGCGGCTCTGCAACTGAAGGCATGTCACCTTGGCAATTGGATGAATTTATTGGGCTTGGTGAACTCAATCAGAATCATAATTTCATGGACAGTGGCTCATCTAAGGTATGCCTCTGAGTCGCACGAACCACCACCACCACAGGGGAGTGAAGAAGGGCCACTGCCCCCTCATTAAAAAAGTTACATTCTAGATTAAGTTTATGTTAAAAAAAACAGGAAGCTTATCTGCGATTTTTGTAAGCCACTTAGTCGCCCCTTATCGTCGAAGTTCATGTCCGATTCAAAGAATGGGGGCCATAGTTCTTTTTTGTACCATATTGATCATTCTCTGCTTCGCCATTGGTCTTGATAATAATATCATTTTGTTTGAAGCATTGCTTACTTTAGAAGCAAGACTAAACGAATCGCTCAGCTTTTCAATGGTAAGATCAACTTAAAGTTGAAGCAATCTCGCCCTTTTCGTTCGATCGATCATATAGTTGGTGCACTAGTTTGATGGAAGGTCAGGCTTGACACTGGAGAACAATTGTAGCTGGCTTATGAGAACTTATTCTTTCTAGGTTTTGGGCTCCCATTTATTTTACAAGCTAGCTGATGGTCCTGGAAACAAGCTTAGTTCGATTGTCATGTGCATCCTTCTCTGAATATTCATCTGTATCTTGAAAGATCTGTAATTTAACAAGAAGTGGCTCGTTAGAAGTTGGCGGTAAAATAGGAAATCCTTCTGAAAGCTTTTTAGATTGTGTTAGTATGTAATCTTTGTTTTATCATTGACAACTAGCTGCCTAAGAGATGTTTTCTTAGTGAAAGATTTAGATCCAAGAACGTCATGTAATGTTCGATACATATATGTTTTCAGGGCTCGTGAGTGGATTTTGGTAGTTTTGTAAACTTGTATTTGTGTATGCATTATAAAGCAGATTTCTATCTTCTTTATTTTTTATAGGTGCAGTGTTTTTTTTCTTCAACTGTCCAAGCAAATTGCTTTCTGGATAAAATTTTGCTTAAAAAAAAAATGGTGACTTAACTAAAAATAAGAAATGACATGAAAGGACAATCTGGAATAGGAAAATGGATTCACCATTAGGCCGACACAGTAACATGCAAATCGCATTAGCCAGGTGAAACGGACGAACCTTGTGTGACGGACTAACCCGAAAAAGTGTCGGTAACCGGATAAAAAACTCTAACCATTAGCCAAAGGTTTACCTAATTCACCATCTCAAACACCTCCTGAGTGGTGTTTGGCATTGTTCTATGCCAATTTATAAGCTTGTCTCATTGCACTTAACAGCAATCTAGCACCCCCCACCAGCCCCCTCCCTCCTCCCCTTTCTTATTCTCACCACTCACATTTTTGGTATATGATGATATACTAGTGATATTTCCCTTTCACATTCTTACCACTGACATGTTTGGTCTATAAAATCATTATTAAATTAATATGTGCCCGAACACGTGCTGAAAATGGATCTCTTGTGGAAACCCTGTGAGACCTTCACGAATTATTAAGGTTTCTGTGTGTGCCTCGGGTTCTTGAGATCTGATTGGTTGACGTTCCTCATTTTACAAGCTTTAGAGGCAAAACTTAACCAATATTGGTTGAACAAGTTTCATCTTTAGTCACTTTTAGAAGCAGTTTTTCTAAGTTACCGTTGTTGGAACTAGAATTCTAGTTGTGTTAGAACCAATTTATATAACTTAATTAAGCCGTTAATTTGTATTCAGACAGAATGTTTGATGATTCTATGTTAGATCGATCATAAGCTCAACCAGCTACAAAAAACCACTAATACATGATGTTTTCTTTTGATCAAACTTTCTGTCAGGTGGATAATGGAAGACGGGGATGATGAGTAAATCGGACAAGTGCCAGAAACATTTTGTGCGCCGAAAGCATCCAAGACATGCCGGGGGTATATGATGACATACTAGTGATATTTCCCTTTCACATTCTTACCACTGACATGTTTGGTCTATAAAATCATTATTAAACTAATATGCTGAAACTTGATCTCTTGTTAAAACCCTGTGAGACCTTCACGAACTATTAAGGTTTCTGTGTGTGCCTCGGGTTCTTGAGATCTGATTGGTCGACGTTCCTCATTTACAAGCTTTAGAGGCAAAAATTAACCAATATTGGTTGAACAAGTTTCATCTTTCGTCAGTTTTAGAAGCATTTTCTATGTTACAATTACACCAATTCTGCTGCACCGTTGAATTTGATTGTAAACATGAAAAACATAACATCATTGCAAGTTACATATTTAGAATTATGTAGTTAAATGTTTAATGATTCTACTTTAGATCGATCATAAGCTCAACCAGCTACAAAAAACCACTAATACATGATGTTTTCTTTTGATCAAACTTTCTGTCAGGTGGATAATGGAAGACGAGGATGATGAGTAAATCGGACAAGTGCCAGAAACATTTTGTGCGCCGAAAGCATCCGAGACATGCCGGGATCCGTCCGACAGGTCTGTCGCTGATGAAGAAGACCCTTTGTTTTCCTTGAGCTCCACTTATCCCCGCAGATGGTTGGTTTTGGTTCGGATTTGTGTTCTGCTTTGCTAGGACGTTTCTTTTGCTGCTGTGTCCATTAGTTTAGCAAGCTTCCCGACAAGCTGGATACTTGATCCGAATTACCCAATTACCAATACTACCCGACCCGTGTCCCACCCCCACTAACTCTAAGTTTTGAGGGGAATTATGATTACCTTTTGTTCAATATAAATCTGTGGTGTTCAACGTCATTTAATTCAAATTGGTAATGTTTACTATCTAAATTAAATTGAAAAATATACCCAAGGAGTAAAGAAAATTAAATAACAAATTGTATGGATTATTTCAGTGAAGTATTGATTTTCACTAGTTTAAAATAGGAGAGAGAATTTAAATATAATGAGTGTAATTTTTTCTTTTTTAAGAATCAGTGCATCTCACAAATTTAGCATCTGCACCATCATTTACTATATTCACAATTTTATGTTTTTACCATCCTGGAATAACTTATTTTTAAAATATATATTATAAAAAAATCTACTTCAGAGATTAGTGGCCTCATTTGTGAATTTCTTCATGGAATACAAGGTGACAAAGAAAAGAAATGGTTGAACTGCATTTGGAGAACACTATTCATACAATCTGCAGAGGATATAAACACAAAACCTGAGACATGTTTACCTGCTTTCCCAGTGATCAGTGTCCAAAGTGAGAGGATACAGATCAGAATTAGATGTTGAGGAATTAGTCCATGGCACATCCATCGATATACTCTGGCTATGCTCAATCTTGGTCATTGGGACATCGTTGGATGATCCATTTGTATCCTTACGACTCGCCCGGTTCATCCAGAACGTAGACGAGTCTGAAACAAACTCCCGGAGACCATTTCTTCCCTCCAGTATGCTTACCACAGCTGACATGGTTGGTCTTTCTGCAGCCACAGAGTTAGTACAGTGGAAAGCTACATTGATTGTTGTGATAACTTCTTTTTTGTTGAAGCTGGACTCCAATCTTGGGTCAACTAGTTCCATCAAGTCTCCATTTTCCCTCAATTGATGGGCCTAAAATGGAAGAGGAAATTCCAAGAATTATGTTAAGACTGTATTCTATGCAGTCTATTTGTGCTATATGTAACTGTTAGAGACTAGAGAGTGAGTTGTATCAGCAGTGTTGTGATGAAAAAGTCGACTTGCCTGAATAAGATGGTATTATAAAGCATTATTTTCGCGTGAGGTCATAAGATATATTTTTGTTTACTACAAATGGGGTAGGGGGGCTTTTGTTTTAAAGTGGTCGAACCACACCGCAAGGGATGAAAACATTACTGTTCATGTATATCAAGGTCTAGAACCAAAAGTCTGACAGGTTGGCGAATTAGGGAAAGAATATTCGAAAAACAGGTGGCGTTTCGATCCTACAGAGGGCCAACAAAGTGAGGATAGTAAAGGAGAACACATAAAGATGCTCATACCCAATCAAGAAGATAGAAGGGTTCCTCCTTTGGCCTGAGGCCAGTGTTGCTCCTTCCGCTGACAATTTCCAAAAGAACGATACCGAAGCTGTATACGTCTGCTTTGTCAGTTAAATAGCCTCGCATAGCATATTCAGGCGCCATATATCCACTGGAAAGAATCACAAACGCAAGGAAGGGTAATCTTAACATCTTTTCCGGTATGCCTGTGGTATTTCTTTTCCAAACAAAACAAACAGCAGCGGTTTTAAGATACATACAAAGTTCCAGCAATACGGGTGCTTATATGCGTGTTATCCTCTTCATCAAGCTTGGCAAGACCAAAGTCAGATATTTTCGGGTTTAGATTTTTATCAAGAAGCACATTGGTAGCCTTTATGTCACGATGGACTATTTTCAATCTTGATTCTTCATGGAGATAAGCCAAACCTCGTGCTATACCAATGCAGATCTTGTGCCTTGTTGGCCAATCTAACTTCAACCGATGTTCTTCTCGACCTGTACACATTGCATTCAGAATACGAATACACACATTCTGGAATCGTGACACAGGTTTGGAAAAATGAAAGAAATCTTCAGCGGCCATTAAACATACCGAATAATGCACGAGCAAGGCTGTTATTTTCCAAGAATTCATAAACAAGCAACAATTGGTTGCCTTCAATACAACATCCATATAGTTTTACCAGATGAGGATGTTGTAGAGCAGAAATCATGCCTATTTCATTTATAAACTCGCGATTCCCTTGCTTTGATTTGGAAGAAAGTTGTTTCACAGCTATGATGGTACCATCTGAAAGAGAGCCCTTCAAAGAAACAAGACACTCAACTTAATGAAAAGGTGATAATGGCAACATAAGGAGAAACATACCGAAAATAACTGTCTTTTTTAACCACCTTATACACAGGACCAAATCCACCTTCTCCAATCTTATTAGCAGGGTCAAAATTGTTTGTGGCAGCTTTAATTTGCCGCAGGGTAAATGACCCTGTGTTAAGGTCTACACCCTTTAATTCTGCAAGAGGAGTTTATAATACACAAGCAAATTTAGACAAAAATTGATTTCTGCCACATGCATGAAATAATGCATCTGCCATGTATTCACGAACTAGAAAACTAGAAGTTGGACAGAAAATTCGGCAGACGTTTATATCAGTCATTTTAATACCATATTCCAAAGTATCTCTGTGCTCAAAGCAGCCCTTCCACCAAAGAAGCCCAAATATTAGCGAGCCAATAAAAAGAACTGCAATAGCTATCCCGGCTATAGCTCCTGCAGATATGCTCTTTCCACTGGATGGAGGATCAAAATCTGAATATATAGTGAAAGTTAACTTTTACCTCAAATCTAAAATTATTAAAGGCGACAACAATTAAAATAGCAGGGAGTGCTTGCGTGAAAGCGAAGCATGTAATGCTATGGTGGTCAAGTTACTATTGATGAAAATTGATTTCCACAATCCAACGGTATCAATGCTTTAGAGTCATTATGTTAAAGAAAACAAGTTCTGAACCCATTGAAGAATATGCCACTAACCAGGAGTCACAGAAATCGCTGAAATGAGAGGACCATATACACCTCTAGCAGGAAGAGCTGTTGTCCCTTTTCCAGCCCAATGGAATTGGATATCCAACGTGTTATCTGTTACTATTGCAGTAAAGTTTTCCTTAATTCCCTTGTTAGCTCCTCCCGCTTTGTCTTCAATGTTGAAATCTTTCAGCACCCTAATCCCCTGAAACAATTCAACCAAATATGAACCTAGCAACAGGCAGTTTCAGAATATGTCCAATCCAACAAATAAGTACTCAGGTACCTGAATATAGACGTCGAATATACGCCTTCCAAGGCTATTGTATGTTCTATCATCGGTAATCCTTATTTCTGCAAAGTGAAGGTCTACTGTGTAGTTTCCATTTATCAGACAGAATCCATAATAAGTTAATGACAGTGGAGAAATTCGTGCGCTCATATACAACTTTGCATCCTGCCCAGAAATCCTCGAGGTATTTCGCAAGGTGTAGGTGTCGGTAGAGATATCATCATTCAAGAAATGGCCGGTACTGCTACTCGCCCAGTTTGTCCTACTGACAAAAAAATTTGAAGCTCCACCAGAATTCAAATCTTCTTCATAGGTAGCACCATTATCATCATCTACTTCTCTTCCACCACAGTTAATGTGCAGAGAGTAATAATCTAAGATAAAATTCAAAGTATAAGATGGACAATTGACGATGTTGGTCATGTTAAAAAATATTGAATACTACTTACTTGGCTCACAGCTGATGCTTCTTAAACAGGAAACAAAACCGCTGGAAAGACAAATCAATGTTCACCTCAATTAGCGTCATGATATAGAGAAAAAGTATTTGCGTGACAAGAAAAATGGCGAATAAGACCAATTCCAACAGTTCTAACTCCTCATACTTGATGAGCTACAACAATGTTTGGTTCCAGGACTCATCAAATTTGAACATTTCTGGTCCTTGCAACACAATCACCTTGAAAACTAATATGAAAACTACATATTCTGCATATGTCCACACTACTTCCTAAAACCAAGTATATAAACTCATTACAAACCTAATTTTATTCCAGATCCCGAAATCTTAAAGCTTTGTCAAAGGCGTATCCTCGTCCAGGAAATGAAAATGCATCAAGGAAAATCAAATTTTCTGAGAAAAAGTGGACAAGTGTGTCACAGAGTTGGGTTTTCTTTTAGTGTATCACGTGCCTGTGATGGACTGGACAAATGATGATTGATTTTCATTAGTTAAACATCAGTTCTATAGCTTGTCAAATAAGGGTGACCATAAATCATTTTAATGATAAAGGACAAGAAATAGGAATTCAATTATCCCCAGAGAACTCACGAGGTATTCCCTTTCGAGCTTGCGAACAGATTCCTGAAAATTTTGGTGAAATGCCAATGAGATGAGGGAACTTAAATAGTGGTAGAATAAGATGAGTGATCAGAAACTCACAGGGAGCCACGTGACTGACAACTTGAAGCTGAACTTTCAGATGTTAGATTGTTATAAGATAGATCACTGCATACAAATTGAACAAATGTTAACTTCGATAATTTCTGGACAGGCTTATTCTCCCACTAAATCTACCTTCAGAAGGATAACGAACTTGAAAATGTAAACACCCACACCTTTACCAAAATTTAGCTCGGCTAAAGTACATGCACGTGTTAACAAAAAAAGATCACCCAACCTAGAGTATGTGGCAATGTCCATGACAGATAGTAGCAAGACGGGATGAAGATACAACACAATACATATATGGAACACTGAAAACAAGAATGTAACAGCAGGGAAGACTAAAAATTTGGGAAAGGGAGAGGGAGATTAGAGCAGATGGAAGGAGGGTGATTCGATCAACTTAGTAGCGAGTAGGTTCTTTCACCTTATGAAAATATAAACAAGAAATTTAAACCTTTTCATTTAGCGGCGAGGGGAAAGGCCAGTTTTCCCTGGTTAACAAGAAAGCAAAACAAAACTCACATGTTCTCCCCAGTTCTCAGCATCCAATCCGGCAATGGCCCATTTAAAGAATTTCCAGTAAGATAGCTGGCAAGACAAACAAATGAGCAAATCTCAAGATATCTATGAAATACGTCAGCAATTTTTTAATGGTTAAAGAAGGATTATTTCTACTCTAATTTCCTGAAAGGAAATTTGTCAATTATGTTGGAAGTTGTGCACAAATTTGATACAATGAAATCACAACAATAAAACTCAAGAGGTTAGCAGATCAACTAAGAAGAATCTAAGCTAGGTGAAGATCCCTGACAACCATCTCAAAAAGCAGGTATGGGAGTTAACTCTATCAACAGCAGATGGCAGTTCATTTATAATTAAATAACAAAAGAAAGGTTTGGCACTAGAACCACTTACATAAAATCCGTTTTCACCAGACCTGAAAAGCTAGCAGGAATTGGTCCACTTAAATTGTTGAAACTCAAGTCTCTGCAAAAGAAGTGCAAAATGTGAACTCCAAATGAGTTGCTACAAATTATAACTATCAATAATATCATAAGCGAAATCAAGCAAACACGAACAACAAAAAGAAAGAACGGATTCAACTCACAAGACATCCAGGTTTTTCATTTCCCCTAGATAATCCGGCAATTCCCCCACAATGTTGCAACTCCTCAAAATCCTGTATCGCGAGATTCAATGAGTTGCGCACAAGCAATGACATATTTTGGCTGGAGAGCTAAGTATAAGAATCACACTAACAGCGTGTCGAGCCCTATTGAGTTATTAAGAAGTGGAAAAGTTGAGGCATCCCCATTCAAGTCGCTAATTCTCCTGCATTTCATCATGCAAAGAATCAGTGTTGGCACAACTTCAACGATATTACATGCATTAGATCAATAAAATTATCAAATGTTAAACTCACAAGTCAGTTAACTTGGTAAGCGAAGAAATACCAGAAGGTATCGGTCCAGATAGACCACTAGCCTGAATCGCTCTGGTATTATCAAAATGAAAGTTAAGTACTAATTTTATAAAGGAAGAACACATAAAAAGAAGAGAGCAACCAGGTCTTACAAAATTTCAATGTTGGTCCACTTTTCTATGAAGTCAGGTATGCTTCCTCTGAAGTTGTTATCGCTAACTACGGCTTCATTCATATGAAGTTCAGAATTGCTATCAAGGAGGAGAACACGACTAAGTGAAATTGAATAAAACAGGGAACAACACTTACAAATCTCTCAATCTGGTCAACTTTGCTAGAGTATTCGGTATTTCGCCAGTCAAATTGTTAGACGAAAGTAGCCTTCACAAAAAAAAATTATGATAATAGTAATAACGGTAGACTATCAAACTAAGCCAAAAAGGAGAAATAAAATATATAGCCCACAACCAGAACCGAAAAAGAACGTGTCGGGAAAATTAAAAAACCATAAAGTTTCTGATCTAAGGGTCTCACAATCTGTCAAGGAGACTAAGATTCCCAAACTGTGGGGGTATAGTTCCAGAAAACTGATTGGCTTCCAAAACTCTGCATAGTTATTCAACAGGTAGGAAAATACTCAGGCAGCAGATATTTCAAATCAAGAAACAACTCAAAAACTGAAAGGAAGTGATAAAATTCAAGCAGGGTTGCAAAAACGTTTACAAATCCGTAAGCATGCTGATGTTGGCAAGTTGTTCTGGTATCGAACCCGTCAAACGGTTTCCAAGGAGAGAACTGCGATAAATCAAGGGGGCAACCTAAAACTGTTGCTTCCACTAATTCATACTAGGGGAAAAACAAAGTTGACATAATGACATACATACATGTGCACGAGTTTCGTGGAACCCCATTCTGGAGGAATACTACCGTTGAGGTAGTTACGACTCAAGTCTCTGCATAAAATGTAAATGGAAACTTCTAAGGCATTGATTGGTTAAATTAGTTTTTTCACGTGTGCCTGAAATTGTGACTCAAACATACATTTCTTGCAGGAAAGGAAGTCTCACAAGCTCTGGAGGGAGCCTTCCATCAAGATTTTGTGATTTCCAAACACTGCATTTGCCAGGAGAAGTCCATTACATTAGAGCAGGAGGAATGGAGTAAACCATATAAACACATAGTTTCATATACTCAAACACATTTCCTTTCTTAAATAAGATACAATTCTCATATATCCCTCTAAATGTACCATCATTATTCAGTCAAAGGTTATGGTTTCAGACAAGTAACTATTCCATCAACAAAGTTTGTAATGGTGATTTTTTCATGGAGGTGAGTGCTTTTAATCCAAAGTTTTAAGCCACGTGCCTTCTAAATCCCAACTCCACTGATCCCAAAACATCTTAAACCCGGTTTCGCAAAGAATCCTCCCATCTAAAATCGAGATATTTATATTATACATATATTTGTGTGTTACAAAATTATACTGACATGGCAACAACATGGCAAACGGTGTTATTCTCAAAGGTGCAGGTACAGTTAACTGCATTTCCATTCCCTCTCCAACCCGATTCACCACTGCATGGATCCACCGTGAAGTCCCAATCTGTCTTCCCCAGAGTCCTTCCTATAAGCTTCAGAGATTCCACTGCAAAAACAAACGCATAACTAGCCACATGATTTTCTTTTTTTTAACCGAATATCGACAGTCAAAACAAGAAAGAAGCCAGCTTGGAGCACACCCAAAACAGTTAACATTTCAAAGGTCCTTCAAGCTCAGATTTCAAATTTCCTTTTTCTTTTTCTTTTTCGTTTTCTGTACAAGTAATCAGCTTTTCTAAATCCACCCGCACATTAAGACCATAAATTATAAAGTAAGAACCTTCATCACTCGGCAAAACGGCTGCTTCCGAGGCTATAACAAACAAAACAATGAATGCAAGAAACCGTGGAATGAGCATGCTTGATGCGAAACCAACAATTGATCCGCCACTTATATCACTGTACGCACAGATGCAGAAAAAATCCAAACTCTAGAACCAAGACAGAGTAGATGTTTTTTATCCCACATATCGATGATAAAAAAAAAATGCAAAAAAAATGGAAATGGCCAAAAACACTGGCTGTGTGTAGTTTTGGACAACCAAATACTTGAGATTGGATGCAGTCTTGAGTGAAAGGACTGAACTTGGAAAGAGAGTGGGCTACTAGACGCCAAGCAGACACAGTATTTCTTTCTAATATATTTTCTTGTCTCTGTCTGATTTTTGAAATAATAGAAATTTTTTAATATGATCATAGCTATAAATATTTATAATTCTTAACAAAATTGTCAAAATACCACTTCAATACCGATCTTAATTACAAAACATTACTATATATCATACCAATATATGTGATATATGTAATTATACGTGCAAGTTTGACTCAACTTCAATTTAAAAAAAAAAAATAGATAGTGTGAACATGCATGCATGGAAGGGTCACTTTCTATATGATGTTTTATACTTTAGTCGACCAATCTGTACAGTGATTAAAAAAATAAAGCTTCCTTGTGAATATCTCAACGAAATTATTATCACACATAATAATATATAATTTTTTATAAAATCTGAAAATCTTTTTGTTTTTTTTTTTGTGAACGAGACATTTGACATTTGCAGATTTCAACTTGAGATATTCATAGCAACCAACATGGACTTTTCAAATAGTAGTTGAGGAAGTAATGAAGGGAGTGGATGGAATTAAATGCATCTACATATAATTTAAATTAAATGTTTCATAGCGTATATTGTTATATTATCTTAACCTTCAGATATTTAGTGTGAATCTACATTTATATATATATATATTTCGGCTTGGGCTTAAAACTTTTAATTAAGAATATAAGCGGTCTATCTTACTCTTTTATATTTGTTCAGTTAAAATTTTACTAAAATAGGTTTTATTAGCTTTTGACTAAAATGAATTAATGGAACTATTCGCTATATATTTCTCTATCCATAGCACAATAATGTAATAATGAATTCAAATAAAATAAGGCATAAGACCCAAATGATTGGGTTTTTTTTTTTAATCTGTTTGTAGTATAATAATCTGACGCGGTTATCATTTTTCGACAAGTGCATTGTATGTATGCTCTACTGGTATGATATAAAACAATTTTTTAGTTCATTCTTAATGTGTAACATTTTTTTCCCATATTTAGTATATATTTTTTTTCAAAGATACGATTTCAATTTGACAAAATATTATTGTAAATAATTAGCGATTCATGAATAAACCAGAATCTCAAACATGTTATAATCATCAGATCTGAAAACTAAATCTATAACCAAATGCGGAAGCGTACCTGAAGCCATAGTGCTGAATTCTTTGAGAACGATTGGTTGATCTTTCAGATCTGAGCGTTCTTCGTGAGAGCCCTTTTGTTTCTCTCAGAATATATTCTAGTAATGAGATTTAGAATATGGAACGTGATACGCCAGATGTGGGGACCATACCATTAAATAGATAATTCATTGAATTATCTCCTGTAATTGTTGTAGGCTCTACACATAAAAGGTCCATATCCAATTAGATACATTAAAGCCCAATAATCCGAAACTTTAGTCGATCACTTTAATTCGGGCTTAACTTTATTAAACAGCCCACAACATATAACATTTCACATATAAGCTCATATAATAAATTGATCCAACAATCTCCCACTTGGGCTATATGTGTGACCTTATGGTTATGTGTTGTGCAAAAATAACCTTATGAGCTCAGAAATGTTGTATTACTGAAATGTATCTACTATCAATCTCGTCCATCAATTGTGTCAACACAGGATCAAAGCAGCAGTATCAAAACAACTGAACGACATAGATTGTGATATGGATGTGTAGCAGGGAAATTTCACGCAATGTGATCAACGTGCATATTTCCAACTGGTCCATCCTTAAACTTTATTTGAGATCAAACTTTAACATTATCAGAGTGTGAATGAAAATTCAAACTTTATTTCTGCAGAAAATATCCTTAAACAGTATATAACCAAAAACCGTCTATAACAAATAAACATATAATATGACAAACTCCCACTAAAACTGAATATTCTCAATTGACCCAACACCCATGTGAGCAGTGTGCTCATGAAACTGTTTGGGTGGGAGTCCCTTAGTAAGCGGATCCGCAACCATGGAGTTTGTACCGATATGTTCAATAGACAACTGTCCACTTTGAATTCTTTCTTTAACAACCAAGAATTTGATGTCGATATGCTTTGACTTCGTAGTGCTCCTGTTGTTATTGGAATATAAAACTGCTGATTTATTGTCACAATGTAACTTTAATGGTCTTTCAATACCATCAACAATGCGCAGTCCCGTGACAAAATTCCACTGCCGAGGCATAGGGAATCTTCTCAATTTCCTTTTTCTCAAAATCATTTTTAGGGCACTGATTGAGACTGAACTTATCTCCTTTAGCCACAGGGGTATCACCCGGTTTACAGTCGTGCATCCCATAGCGCTTGAGAACCTTTTCGATATAGTTCTTCTGCGATAATCCAAGAATACCACGAGAACGAGCCCGGTGTATTTGGATACCCAGAACAAATGATGCATCACCAAGATCTTTCATCTCAAAATGCTTAGATAGAAATCTTTTGGTGTCATGCAACAATTCTATATCGTTACTAGCGAGAAGGATGTCATCAACATATAAAACCAGAAAGATATGTTTTCTCCCACTGAACTTGTGGTATACACAGTCATCAACTATATTCATCTCAAAACCAAATGAGATGATCACTTGATGAAATTTGAAATACCATTGTCGAGATGTCTGCTTGAGTCCATAGATGTATTTCTTGAGTTTGCAGACCATGTTGTCTGGATCTCCAGACACAAAGCCTTCTGGCTGCCTCATATAAATCGTTTCATCAATGTCACCATTGAGAACCGCTGTCTTTACATCCATCTGGTGTAACTCAAGGTCGAAATGTGCCACTAATGCCATTATAATTCTGAAAGAGTCTTTCGAAGAAACAGGAGAGAAAGTCTCTTTATAGTCAATGCCTTCCTTTTGAGTAAAGCCTTTTGCGACAAGACGGGCTTTGAATCTCTCAACATTGCCTTTCGAATCCCTCTTGGTTTTAAATATCCATTTGCAACCAATGGGCTTCGCACCTTTAGGCAATGTTACAAGATCCCACACGTCATTGTCCATCATAGACTTTATCTCATCATTCATGGCATCGGTCCACTTGAGAGAGTTAGAACTTTTCATGGCTTGGTGAAGGGTGATAGGATCATCCTCCATCCATCCAATGTCAGCTTCATGTTCTTGAAGAAATACAATGTAGTCATCTGGCAATGCATTTCTTCTCTCTCTAGTGGATCTCCTTAATGACATTGGTTCTTGAGGTGCTAGAGTTTGTTCATCTGAAATATTATTTTGAATAGGAGGATCTCCAATATCGTCTATTTGTATTGTGTCTTGATCAAGGCCAGGAATGAGATCCTGATCGATGCCCAAAACACCCATGGGAATACTGACATATTCCTCTTCAAAGACAATATCTCGAACCTGAACTCCCCCCGCAAACTCGGCATCCTCAAAGAACCGGGCATTTCCCGACTCGAAAATCGACTTTTTTTTGGGATCATAAAATTTGTACCCCCTAGATCTTTCAGAGTATCCGATAAAATAACAACTGACTGTCATAGAGTCCAGCTTCTTTTCATTAGGCTTATAAGGCCTTGCCTCAGCTGGACACCCCAAACGTGCAAATGCTTCAAACTAGGCTTCTTGCATGTCCAAAGTTCATAAGGGGTGTTAGTAGTTGCTTTAGTCGGAAACATGTTAAGGATATATGCTGCAGTTTTTAGTGCTTCTCCCCAAAGTGATTCTGGTAAAGTAGAATGAGCAATCATACTCCTTACCATGTCCTTAAGCGTCCTGTTTCGTCTCTCAGCAACACCATTCATAGTGGGCGAGCCCGGCATGGTGTACTGTGGGACGATACCGCATTCCTCTATGAATTTAGCAAAAGGTCCTGGACGTTGTTCACCTGAACCGTCATATCGACCATAGTATTCACCACCACGGTCCGATCTGACGCTTTTAATCCTTTTGTTGAGTTGATTTTCAACTTCAGCTTTATAACTTTTGAACACATCCAATGACTGTGCCTTTTCATGAATGAGATAAATGAAACCATATCTCGAAAAATCGTCTGTGAACTTTATATACTTGCTGTATCGAGTTGAGTAAACTTCTATTTTGAATATCGAATATTTTGAATGAATGATTTGAAGTTCAGGCCTTTGTATTTCAAAAAATTTTTAAGCCCTGATTTTAAGCTTCCGTAATTATGCGCTTATTATGTGTTAATTGTTGGTAATTAGCACGGGGCCTGACAGTACCCAACGATCTCAAGCTGATCCAACCTCCGATATGTGAACATGTAATTCTTTGTTCTCTGTAAGTACCGTAAAACTCTTTTGACTGCTTTCCAGTGTTCCATTCCTGGGTTACTTAAATATCGTCCCAACATCCCTGTCACGTACGCAATATCCGGACGTGTACATACTTGAGCATACATCAGACTTCCCACTGCTGAAGTATAGGGAATCTTATCAATTTCCTTTTTCTCAAAATCATTTTTAGGGCACTGATTGAGACTGAACTTATCTCCTTTAGCCACAGGGGTATCACCCGGTTTACAGTCGTGCATCCCATAACGCTTAAGAACCTTTTCGATATAGTTCTTCTACGATAATCCAAGAATACCACGAGAACGAGTCCGGTGTATTTGGATACCCAGAACAAATGATGCATCACCAAGATCTTTCATCTCAAAATGCTTAGATAGAAATCTCTTGGTATCATGCAACAATTCTATATCGTTACTAGCGAGAAGGATGTCATCAACATATAAAACCAGAAAGATATGTTTGCTCCCACTGAACTTGTGGTATACACAGTCATCAAGTATATTCATCTCAAAACCGAATGAGATTATCACCTGTTGAAATTTTAAATACCATTGTCGAGATGCCTGCTTGAGTCCATAGATGGATTTCTTGAGTTTGCAGACCATGTTGTCTGGGTCTCCAGACACAAAGCCTTCTGGCTGCCTCATATAAATCATTTCATCAATGTCATCATTGTCTTCACATCCATCTGGTGTAACTCAAGGTCGAAATGTGCCACTAATGCCATTATAATTCTGAAAGAGTCTTTCGAAGAAACAGGAGAAAAAGTCATGCCATTATAATTCTGAAAGAGTCTTTCGAAGAAACAGGAGAGAAAGTCTCTTTATAGTCAATGCCTTCCTTTTGAGTAAAGCCTTTTGCGACAAGACGGGCTTTGAATCTCTCAACATTGCCTTTCGAATCCCTCTTGGTTTTAAATATCCATTTGCAACCAATGGGCTTCGCACCTTTAGGCAATGTTACGAGATCCCACACGTCATTGTCCATCATGGACTTTATCTCATCATTCATGGAATCAGTCCACTTGAGAGCGTTAGAACTTTCCATGGCTTGGCGAAGGGTGATAGGATCATCCTCCATCAATCCAATGTCAGGTTCATGTTCTTGAAGAAATACAATGTAATCATCTGGCACTGCATTTCTTCTCTCTCTAGTGGATCTCCTTAATGGCATTGGTTCTTGAGGTGCTAGAGTTTGTTCATCTGAAACAGTATTTTGGACAGGAGGATCTCCAATATCGTCTAGTTGTATTGTGTCTTGGTCAGGACCAGGAATGAGATCCTGATCGATGCCCAAAACACCCATGGGAATATTAACATATTCCTCTTCAAAGACAATATCTCGAACCTGAACTCCCCCTGCAAACTCGGCATCCTCAAAGAACCGGGGCATTCCCGACTCGAAAATCGACTTTGTTTTGGGATCATAAAATTTGTACCCCCTAGATCTTTCAGAGTATCCGATAAAATAACAACTGACTGTCCTAGAGTCCAGCTTCTTTTCATTAGGCTTATAAGGTCTTGCCTCAGCTGGACACCCCCAAACGTGCAAATGCTTCAAACTAGGCTTCTTGCCTGTCCAAAGTTCATAAGGGGTTTTAGTAGTTGCTTTAGTCGGAACCTTGTTAAGGATATATGCTGTAGTTTTTAGTGCTTCTTCCCAGAGTGATTCTGGTAAAGTAGAATGAGCAATCATACTCCTTACCATGTCCTTAAGCGTCTTGTTTCGTCTCTCAGCAACACCATTCATAGTGGGCGAGCCCGGCATGGTGTACTGTGGGACGATACCGCATTCCTCTATGAATTTAGCAAAAGGTCATGGACGTTGTTCACCTGAACCGTCATATCGACCATAGTATTCACCACCACGGTCCGATCTGACGCTTTTAATCCTTTTGTTGAGTTGATTTTCAACTTCAGCTTTATAACTTTTAAACACATCCAATGACTGTGCCTTTTCATGAATGAGATAAATGAAACCATATCTCGAAAAATCGTCTGTGAACTTTATAAAATACTGTTGACCATTCCAAGAAGCCGAAGGGAATGGTCCACAAATATCAGTATGTATAAGTTCCAAGACGTCCGATGTCCTGTTGGCTTCAAATCTCCTTTTGTTGGTTTGTTTGCCTTTTATACAATTTACACAAATATTAGAAGTTGTGAAATCTAAAGGCTCGAGAATTTCATCTGACACGAGTCTCTGTATTCTCTTTATAGAGATATGACCTAATCTCTTGTGCCATAATGCAACTGAATTCTCATTGGTTAATTTTCTTTTATTGCCTTGACTAACATGCAGAGTTTCATTAAAAGAAGCAATAATATCTAACGAATATAGATTATCATTATTTGACAAAAAACCAGAACCAACCAAATTTGAATCACGAAACAAACTAATTATCATATTTCCAAATGAACAAGAAAAACCATCTTTGTCCAATGCAGAAATAGAAATCAAATTCCGTCTAAAAGACGGTACAATAAATGTTTCATAAAGATCCAAATACATTCCAGTCTTTAATAATAATCTAAATCTTCCAATTGCTTCAATCTGAACTTTCTTGCCATCACCAACATAGATGAATCTTTCAGCATCATTTGGTTTTCGGCAATCCAGGAAACCCTGCATAGACACACTGATGTGAGTAGTAGCACCAGAATCTATCCACCACATGTGTCTAGGCACTGAAGTTAAATTAACCTCAGAACAAACCAAATTAAGAAGCATACCTTTTTTAGCACGCCAAGCGTGATAATTTGTGCATTGATTCTTCATATGCCCTTCACCACCACAAAAGAAACAACCAGAACTCTGAGTATCACCGGGCTTCACTGTTTGTTTCTTTTGAGGTGCTGTAACTGCAACCTCCTTATTCTTTCTTTTCTTTCCTTTATCCTTCACCTTAGGAGCAGAAGCAAAATGAGCACTTTCTGTCTTGTCTTGCTTCAACCTTTCCTCTTCCTGAACACAGTGTGATATGAGCTCATTCAGTGACCAAGTCTCTTTCTGACAATTATAGCTCACTTTAAACTGATTAAACTGTGTTGGAAGAGATATCAGAACCAAATGCACTAGCAAGTCCTCAGAGAGTTCAAGCTTAAGTGCTTTCAATCTTGAAGCAAGATGAGACATTTCCATAATGTACTCCCGTATATTGCCTTTACCCTTATACCTCATTGAAATCAGGTTTGTCAAAAGTGTACCAATTTCAGACTTTTCACTTTTGGCGAACCCTTTTTCAATATTTTGAAGGAAATCTTTAGCTGTAGTGATGTCGCTAGACATCGTGCCCCGAAAGGTTTCTGGAATAGCTTTATTCATAATCATTAGACACATGCGATTCGACCTCTCCCACCTTTCAAACTCCTTCTTTTCATCAGAAGTACTCTTATCAGTAGGAGTGGGAGGACAGTCAACCCTTATCGCAAGGTCCAAATCCATGACTCCGAGAACTATAAGAAGATTCTCTTGCCATGATTTGAAGTTTGAGCCATTTAACAAAGGAATTGAATTGATGTTGGCACTGATATTAGCAGGAATTAAATCTGAACAGAGAACAAATACAATGCTATAATACATGCTCAAAAATATCCAAATAAAATAATCAATAAATTCAAATAATGTAAATCCCATAAAAAAGAATATCATGCGCTCCATTAATATTTTATCTTTGGACAAAATAAGTAACTTGCAAGAAATATTCTTGTGTAGCAATCAAACACTGATAGTAAATATCATGTCAAATAATAATCTTCCTTTGGGCCGATTTATTATTCACATAAAATAACCGAATAACTACCACATGTTCATCACCACAAGCATATGTGCAGTCAATCAAATATTAATCTTCCTTTGGGCCGATTAATCTTCAATCAAATTACACATATAACCTTTTATACTTTAAAATAAAATAATTTCCACAAGAGAGGTCACTTTGGCGACGTCATTGTTTCAATTAAATCATTTTAAAATATATATGACGTGACCCTATCATTATTTGAATATATTGAATATATCTTTATCCGGTAATAAAAAAATTACCAAACTGAAGCTAAAACAACAGAAAATCTTTAGCAAAAATTAAAATAAGCATTCTGAAATTTCGAATTTTACGATTTTCCAAAAAAAAAAAACATTTTTTTTTTAATAATTCGAAAAACAAAACCGAAACCCTAAACCTACGAAATCCGCCGCCGCCGCCTCCACGCCGCACCTCCGACCAAATTGACGCCGGATGATGGTAGAGCACAAACCAACGACCACCACCGTACCTTCGCCGTTCCAGATCGTTGACGGAGAAGCCTGAATTTTGGCCTGGAAATCGTCGCTCGCGAAAAAATCGTGCGCAAACTTCAACGACAAATTCCGACCAAATCGCGGCGGTTTCCGACAAATAAACTTAGGGGAAAGGAGCGCAGGAATATGGGCAATATTTTCCCTCAACCCCCGTCGGCAGACGGTGGCTAAAGGCCGGCCGATTTGCCATAATTTCCCGGCGGCTCCAAACCCTCGTCCAAATTTCCGATTTTTTTTTTTTGAAAACTGGATATGAAAAAATCGAAATTTTGGATACATGAAAGAATCACAATAATCTGATTTCGATTCAAGCAACAGAAATCGAATAATCTATACTGGAATCCAATAATCTAACATGAATATGGCTCTGATACCACTTGTTGTATTTAATTAAAGAATTCATGAATAAATCCAGAATCATAAACATGTCAAAACATCAGATCTGAAACTGAATCTATAACCGAATGCGGATCACAATAATCTGATGTCGATTGAAGCAACAGAAATCGAATAATCTATACTGGAATCCAATAATCTAACATGAATATGGCTCTGATACCACTTGTTGTATTTAATTAAAGAATTCATGAATAAATCCAGAATCATAAACCATGTCAAATCATCAGATCTGAAACTGAATCTATAACTGAATGCGGAAGCGTACCTGAAGCCATAGTGCTGAAT
>KQ995777.1:34660-67422 GCA_001598015.1 Dorcoceras hygrometricum | reverse complement strand
GTGTTATGAGATTTGGTCTCAAGGGTAAGTTAGCTCCCCGTTGTGTTGGACCTTATGAGATCTTAGAGAGGATTGGTTCTTTGGCTTATCGACTGTTGTTGCCACCAGATTTGTCCTCCTTACATGATGTGTTTCATGTTCGATGTTGAGGAAGTATGAGCCAGATCCCTCGCATGTGTTGAGAACTGACGAGGTTGAGTTAGATCGGACTTTGAGCTATGTTGAGTATCCCTTGCAGATCTTGGATAGAAAAGAGAAACAGCTGAGGAATAAAACCATTCCTTTTGTGATGGTTCAGTGGAGCAAACATGGTAGAGACGAAGCTATGTGGGAACTGGAAGAAAGGATGCAGCGTGAGTGGCCGCACCTGTTTGAGTGAGCGTTTCCTAGATTCCAGTAGTTGGTTCCTTATGATTTCTCGGTAGATGTTTGCTTAAGTTCTTTTCCCCAGTTATCTTGAACTCTTGTTTTGGAGTTGATTGATTTCGAGGACGAAATACTGTTTTAGTGGGGGAGAGATGTGAGATCCGAAAGCTGATAAGATTAATTGAGTTAATTAATCGGGTTTTATTGATATCAACTTTGAGTTGTTATGCTTTGAGAAGCTATCTAGTTTTGTTTTAGTCCTTAGAACAGTTCTGGAGAGTTAGATTTGGCGCGGAATCTGTTCAATAGTTAGCACGGGTCGTCGCTGAATGTTAGCGTTCAGCAGTGGTGACGTCAGCAGTTGTCGCTGGGTGGTTGTGTTCAGAAGTTGTAGCGAGATCTATTGTCGTTAGTGCTCAATGATTAAATAGCGTGCTTTCAGTAGCGGGTGCTAGTACGTCGTCATTTGGATTAGTTGGAACGACAGCCTTTTGGATTGGCGAAGAAGACTCAGCTGTGAGTTGCGTTAGCATCAGCTGTGACAGAGATCTGTTGTTGCGTTACGAACAGATGCTGGTTAGTTGTTCAGCAGTGAGTAGCGGGTGACATGTCCAATTGCGACAGTAATTCTCTGTGACGTCGCTTTTAGTAGCGATCGCTGTTTTGGTATAGAACGAGATCTGCTGCAAGATCTGTTTGCGAGCGGGAATATCAGTTGTGATGGCTTAAGTTGTCGGTGGAGCTATTCCCAGTTTCTGTCAGCAGTGAGATTTAATAGGGAGCTTGGCATTGTTCTTTATTATTGTTCCCGACACTTAGAATATTTCCCGATTGCCAATTTCTATCGCGATACCCTAGTTACTGTTCACCGAACCTTATCTTCTTCGATTTCTGACAGACGAAAACTCCGATTGAAGTAAGAGTGGTAGCGTTGGACTCATTTTGCTGAGACGCTTCGTTTGGATATTGTTTTCGGACGTTTGCTTGAAGCTGGTGAGGTGTGCGAAGACATCTCCCTTGTGTAGTCTGCTAGCATAAGCGTCGGATTTCACTCCTAGATTTTTGGGGTAAGTATAGTTCCTGCCTTTAAGCTTGTGTAGAGCTTCTCTTGTGTTAGAAAGGTAGGGTAGCGCCGGTGGAGTTCATAACTCCCAGCTGCTGTTTCTGTGCTTCGGTCCCTGAGGTTTTATATGTTGCCGTTGAGCAGGTGGTGGATTTGTGTGCTCGGGATGTCATTGTGGCAATCTGCTGTGGTAATTGTAGTAATTGTTGCACAGAGAATTGAGGTACGATGTGAGCTGTTTACAGCTTAGGATTGAGCATGGATTATGTGCTTTGCTGTGTATGCTCTGTGCTGTTATCGTTTGTGCATTGTTATGATATCAGCTGTTGCATTTGCATACACGCATTATCCTATTGAGCTCTGATTTGCTAGCTGTGCCTGTTCTGTTGATTGAAGAATACTAGGATGCTGTATTCGAGGACGAGCGGGTAGTTCCCGTATACCTCGGAGGCGAGCGGGTAACTCCCGTACCTCATCTCCCTGCTGGATTTGTTAGCCGCTATGAGCGGAGTGGGTAGCTCCCACATCTCATGAGTGGGCAACAGCAGGTGGAGCTGTTTGTTTAGCATCTGGTACGGTGTACTGGAGATGAGTGGGTAGCTCCCATGTGCTCAGTATACCTCGTGGAGACTGTCTGTCTTTCCTTTGATCATATCTTGCTGTTGAGTTGTTGTTGAGATCCTTTGGCTCCCAGCTTTTGGTTGTAGCCTTGATCCCTTGCATAGCATTTGCATATTTATTCTGTTGCTTTCCTTATGCAGTTTGTATTGCTCTCCGTACTGGGGTTTGACCCCGATGTCCCTCTGGGGCTTGTGTATTGTTGCCTGTATGTGTTTTCAGGTTTCCCAGGTTTCTCTGTTTGTTGTGGCTTTGACCCAGCTGGAGGTGCCCCAGGAGGTGGATAGAGTGTCCCAGTTAGCGTATAGCATATATGTACTAGTACTGTCAGCCAGGGAATGCCCTGTGCTTGTGGGATTCGGTTATATGCTGTGGTACTTGTATTTGTTTAAATGTTGTACTCTTGTATTGAGTGTTTGTAAACTGGGATATTTTAAGTATGGTTGTATTTTAAATTATATGTTTTAAATCGTCAGGCCTGAAGCGAAAATTTTAAGCCACTTTTTGTATGCTTTCGCTATTGTTTTGCGTGGTTTAACTCTGAGTACAGCACGAGGCCTAACAATATGATTTCTAAAATGAGTAGTGGGAGTAAACCTGTGATATATAGATTTAGTGGTCCGAAAATTTGATTTTGCATCATAATAATCAGTTTTGTTTACTGCACATATCAGTGATATCTAATCGTCTATAGGGATTATGTTGGCACTGTTGGAGTCGAAACGAATGTGCACTGTTTAGATGGAAGCAATGTGCACTGTTTGAGTTGAAACCAATGTGCATAGTTTGAGTACAACTCAAACTTTATCTTTACATCTATAAAAATAACATTGGTGATACACATTAATTTATCACGTGATTATCGAATCACTTCTCTAGTCTTCTCCCCACTAAATCATCGCCTTCCCACCTTCTAATCGTCTGCCGCCGCCACCGCACTTCAGACATTGTTCCTTGTCATGTGCATCTCTAAAATGAGATTCCGTTCATGACAATTTGTTGTGATTTCTGTTGCAAGGAAGCGAAGATTTGTAAACGGTCCGTGGACCTAATAAACTGGAGATTAACCCATTGAAAGGCTATCACAGTTTAAAAATCGAAATAGTCTGATCCGGGCGAGAAGTAGCCATAGATAACAATAAAAACCCACTATGAATGTTTTGTTATTACCTTATTTTGTGTTTACATATGAGCATCTTCGGTGCAAAATTTTTAAACTTTCACTGCACCACTGGGGGTGCGATCCGGAACCGTCGTGCATCAATAGCTAGTTGTGGGCTCACAACTGCTTGTGTCTCGGATAACAATTATTTCTGACCTACCATTGGACCATGGTAAAGCATCTAGCAATATCTCCCCATGAATAGTTCTTACAAGAACCAGTCGCCCATGGTTAGCGTACCGTACGATCCCTTCAGCTCAAATATCCCAACCATCAATGACCAATTTAAATCGAGATTTACTAGAGATTCGATAACTATGCAATACATCTTGGAGATCAAATAACCGACATCACATGTGCTACTAGGTAACCCATTTATATAAAACGCATCTAGTACTCTGTTCAGATATTTATGACACTATTATCTCCTTAGATAACATAGGATAACGGTGCACAAGGCGAGTGGTGAATCCTCTACAACAAAGCACGAATTCTACATGCATCAGGACCTCACCAATCTCGCCACCTGATGACCCTCATGGAGTCGGTAAACGAGTCAAAGTGAGGAACCTGTCATGTAGAGTCTCAATGATGTTTCGAGTGACAAGGACTAATTATGTACAACCAAGATATCTGACTTAATCCACTCGAAAAATGATAACCACTTGGAAAGTCTGAACAAGGGTACTTCGATAGATCACCAGGTCACTATCCATCATGCATGCTCAGAACACTCCATGTTCCCTACCAATTAAGCATGATACTTTGCAGTTGCAGATGCTAGTCTCAAACTCGGGCACCCCTTATCCTTGTTTGGACGGACCAATCGACTAGGAACTGATTTAGAATGTACAATGACTATTAGTGCTCTTCATGATAGCCATCAAATACACTATCATTATACACTATGGTACATTCAAGGTTTTATGTTTGAGCAATAACACCAGAGATAAAGAATTTCATGTAAATGTAATTATATAAATGAATAAAGATTTTTTTTATAATAGAGTCAACAAAACTCACTACCAACAAATTTCCAGTTTGGCAGCTACTCTATCAATTGAGACTCTGCATATTGGGGTCTCACATTGAATTGTTTACCGACTCTCTAAGATCACTAGGTGGCGAGACTGGGTGATATCATGATGTATGTAGTAGTCGATGATTTGTTGTCGAGAATTCACCGCTTTCATAAGTGTGTGGATATCGTGTGATATCTGAGTAGATAATAGTGTGACAAATCTCTTTCCAATTATTAGATGTGCTTTAGAGTAAAAGGTTTTACCTAGTACCATATGCGATGCCACTGTTCAATCTCCGATATGCATTGAATGGTTATAGAATCTATATTGACTCTCAATTTACCAATGGTCATTGATTCAATTGGGATATCTGAACTAAAGGGACCGTACTATACGTTAACCATTTCCTACTGATTCTTGCAAGCCATTATCAGTGATATATAGGGTATCATGGAGCAATGTTGCTAGATGTTTTCCCATATTTCGATGAATGTGTTCTTTGAGTCACACGAAGTTGTGATCCCGTGACTAGCTGTATCCCTGAAGTTTGAAGGTCACAAAAGTACTGGTTTTCCAATTCCCATATATGTATGAAATTTCAAGGAGTATAGTGAAAGGGAGAATGGGATTATGAGTTCCAAGATCAATGACGTTGAGTAGAATTGTCATATTTAGAATTAATGGTATAGGAATTTGATTCCGCATCATGATAAATAGTTTCACATATTGAGTGCATAAGTGATATATTATCAATTATGGAGATTATAATGGTGCCACGATGATAAACTCAAAAACTAGTTCGCAATGGGCTTGGGTGTGCCAAGGCCTATGAAGCAACTAATTGGGCCAATTAAATTCTTCATAAATATGACACCATGGGGCCTAATTTTGGAAGAGTGGACACAATATTGTTTGCACAAACCTATCCCTAGACTCAACCACTCTCCCACATACACACACGGCCGCCGCCAACAAATCCGCCACCTCCTTCCCTTTGTCCACCTCAACTCCGCCATTGGTCCACCACTGTCGCACCTCATTGCACGTGGTTCATCATGGAGCCTCCTTCCATGACATCTTGCTAGACTTTCTAGTGCAAGATAGCAAAGAAATCGGGTTACCTGTCATGTACCGGGTTCGGAGTTGATCGGAGTTCAACCGTACAAGGGCCATACCCGCTTCAAAACCGGACTGGTCGGAGCCGGGCACCAAGGTAAAAAACAAAACTCTCTATGAATGTCATATCGTTGTTTATTGCCTGTTTCTAATATATATAAGTGTGTTCGAGCGTCGTGACTTGTTCACGGCGCAACAAAACTTTAATAATTCCACTCTGTGTCTGGCGCACGATCCAAATCTACTGTATTCCAACACCTGAAACATGTAAGTCATAAATACTAAGGTTAGGACAATTTTCATCTGAAAGGTTAAGTTTTTGTAGGAAATCAAATTGCATCCGAAAGTTCAGTTTTATCTGGAAACTATGTTACCCAAAAAGAAAGTAATTTTCCGAAAAACTAATTTTCATCAGGAAGAATCAATTTTATCTAGAACTAAAATTTTATCTGAGCAATAATTTTATTAGAAAACATATTTTATCTAGGAAAACATTTTGTATGGAAACGTATTTCACTGGGAATATTTATTTTGTCTAAAGAACTTATTTTGTCTGGAAAATTATTTTAACAGTAAATATTATTTTACTCAGAAGACTTTATTTGGACGATGAAAATTTATACCTAAACTCATTTTTAATGGAAACCATCTGGAAAGGTATTTTCGAAGAATAAGTAGTGCAGTTCATAAATCTATTATCTTAAGAACATAGAAAATCTTTCACTTTGTGGTTTCTCAAAACAAAAGAATTTAAATTACAAGTCTTTTCCGGAAGCTTTCTCCAAATAATGATGAGGATGTTGGCTTTGGACTTTGGCCTTTGGGTCAGGATGACTCTGCCAATTTGACGGCTTTAAATGTCATCCACCATGCCTAAATGTATCTATCACCTTGACGGCGTGTGGATGTCGGTGCTGGGATCGACGTGTGTAAGACCCAAAAATATGACCTAAAAAAATTTACAAACTGATAAGAAGAAAACAATTTGTCCAAAATAGTGATATTCACCGGACAAAACAAATTTTGTCCGTCTGAGTAAAAACAATCAGTGAAATAATGTTTTATTCGGACAAAGGCGGTTTATGTGGGAAATTATTGTAAAATCCCTAATACCAAACATAAATTAACTTTCGCTATCTATATCAGAAAAAGTTTGTTTTAACTATCTCATAGACTACCTATATGTTCTAACATCATATTTCCCCTTTTTACCCCTAATTTTGTATAATATATATTTTTTTCTAGCCAATGACGCTTCCTTAACATAAATTAACTCTCATATATTTTTGAATGAAGTATTGTCAAGTTGTATCCATCGGATTTACAAACATCTACTCACAGTTTAACCATATAATCTGATGGTCCCAGAAATAGGATCAAAACAAGTAATAGGAGTTCAGAAGGGGGGGGGGGGGTTGAATGAACTCCTTCGATTTTTATTTTCGAAGACTTTAAAATCTGTTTTTAACAAGTCACGCTAAACACAAATCTGTGTTACCAGATTTGTGAGGCTCTCGGTCACTTCTGTTTTCTCGGTTAACAAGTTTGTGCGGAATAAAACCGATTGAACAGTGAACAGTAATATAAATGTAATGCACGTAAGTAAAAGAGAGTCGAGAATTTGTTTCTGGAAGTTCGGATATCAATATCCTACGTCTCCCCTTCTTCCGCCTCGGAAGGATTCCACTAGAAGACTTTGATGGTTACAGGCAATCTGCAAACACCCACCCACACAAGCAGCACCTGTATGGACTCCTAGCAACACACTACTGCAACAGACGTCTCTGCTGCAATACAATCACCTACGCAGATACACTGCGAAAACCAAATGACTTGGCTATTCGAATTGCTACACACAGCAACTCGTTACAGACTCAACTATGGATATACAATGAGTTTAATACAATTGAGTACTGTAATCTTCTGGTTTTGAATCAATCAAATTAGTTAACAAATGTAAACCAGAAGATATATCTCGAAGATGAAATCTGTTAAGAACAAAAGGAATGTTCTTCGAGATGTGTTACTGGGACTCAATTGTTCTTTCAATGGAGTTTGTGAGAAAGATATATAAGTGTGTTCGAGCGTCGTGACTTGTTCACGGCGCAACAAAACTTTAATAATTCCACTCTGTGTCTGGCGCACGATCCAAATCTACTGTATTCCAACACCTGAAACATGTAAGTCATAAATACTAAGGTTAGGACAATTTTCATCTGAAAGGTTAAGTTTTTGTAGGAAATCAAATTGCATCCGAAAGTTCAGTTTTATCTGGAAACTATGTTACCCAAAAAGAAAGTAATTTTCCGAAAAACTAATTTTCATCAGGAAGAATCAATTTTATCTAGAACTAAAATTTTATCTGAGCAATAATTTTATTAGAAAACATATTTTATCTAGGAAAACATTTTGTATGGAAACTTATTTCACTGGGAATATTTATTTTGTCTAAAGAACTTATTTTGTCTGGAAAATTATTTTAACAGTAAATATTATTTTACTCAGAAGACTTTATTTGGACGATGAAAATTTATACCTAAACTCATTTTTAATGGAAACCATCTGGAAAGGTATTTTCGAAGAATAAGTAGTGCAGTTCATAAATCTATTATCTTAAGAACATAGAAAATCTTTCACTTTGTGGTTTCTCAAAACAAAAGAATTTAAATTACAAGTCTTTTCCGGAAGCTTTCTCCAAATAATGATGAGGATGTTGGCTTTGGACTTTGGCCTTTGGGTCAGGATGACTCTGCCAATTTGACGGCTTTAAATGTCATCCACCATGCCTAAATGTATCTATCACCTTGACGGCGTGTGGATGTCGGTGCTGGGATCGACGTGTGTAAGACCCAAAAATATGACCTAAAAAAATTTACAAACTGATAAGAAGAAAACAATTTGTCCAAAATAGTGATATTCACCGGACAAAACAAATTTTGTCCGTCTGAGTAAAAACAATCAGTGAAATAATGTTTTATTCGGACAAAGGCGGTTTATGTGGGAAATTATTGTAAAATCCCTAATACCAAACATAAATTAACTTTCGCTATCTATATCAGAAAAAGTTTGTTTTAACTATCTCATAGACTACCTATATGTTCTAACATCATATTTCCCCTTTTTACCCCTATTTTTGTATAATATATATTTTTTTCTAGCCAATGACGCTTCCTTAACATAAATTAACTCTCATATATTTTTGAATGAAGTATTGTCAAGTTGTATCCATCGGATTTACAAACATCTACTCACAGTTTAACCATATAATCCAAACTAATGGTTTATGCCGTGAATTCCATCAATAATAACCAGCACAACCTTTCGTTTCCTACCTCAAGACATGTAGTAAAATATTTAATTTTAAAAATAATACATGAGATGAGCGAAATCCTGGTAAGTTTATTTAGACATGAATATATTGTTATATTAATAACCTATTATTGGAGGAGGAAAAAACCTGTTTAGCTACTTATAGTAGCTGAAAATACAACACATAAACAAAATATATTACAATTAAGATATTTTGGTGAAGAAAACTGAAGAGAATTGTGTCTTCAACTTACTTAAGATTCCAACCCACGAGTTCAGCCTTGAATAAAAAATCTTTTAGTGTTTTCCAACTATCCCTTAAATTATTCATTAGGTAGCCTTGTATTCTACTGAGCGAGTGGTGGTCCCATAGTGTTTTATCACATGTCCTCTTTATTTTTTCGGGAAATCTTGCTTTTGGGGCTCCCAAGGAGAACTTGTCTTTTTGGTCCCTCACCACTCAGACTTGTGTTTGCAAGATGCTTTTGATCAGATCTACAATGAATGATCTTCCCAAATTCCATCTCTTTTTTATTCAGAAATTCTGGACAGATCACATGTCCTCTTTAATTTTTTTGGGGAATATTTCTTTTTGCGGTACCAGGGATAACTTGAATTTTTAGTTCCTTGCCACTATGACTTGTTTCTGCAAGATGATTTTGGTCAGATATACAACGGATGCTCTTCCCAGATTCTGGCTTTTTTTTATTCAAGCATTCTGGACGGATTGTTTCTATCCATCTTCTAACATGGGCCATTTTATAGAATTTATGGAGAGTATATGCCTCTTGAAGCTTGTTATTCAACAAAATATTTCTTTTTACTTTCAAATATTTATTTTGCAAAACCTGTATTTTTTCCATCATGGTTTAACAGTGAAGACCATTCACTGAGTTCTGATAGAATTTGAACAGAAATTTCACTTTGTCCATCTCGATGAGATAGACTCATAGTCTAGTCAGTATATCATCTTCACTCAATACCGAGACTAGAGGAATGTAGTATGTAGGCGGATCCTTAATATATCTCTGAGCAGTGTCTGGCCTCCTTAACTTGATGAAATGAAAGGCTTCATGTGAACCTTCTCTGCTTGTTTTGGAGCTTCATTGAAAAAATACAACTCTAAAATGTCTCCCGTAGACAAATATTCATTATTTCCCCGGTCGCACATACTGTTTCTTGGATCTACTTTGGTAGGAGTTATATTTCCAAGAAACCCAGAGAAGTGGTATAACTGAAGCAAGAGCCCAAAAATCGTGCCATAACTTGACATCTTTTTGATGAGCATTAGGCCTCATCCAAATCCATGTGGTATGTTCCTTTTATATAAACCCGACATGTTGCTAGATTTATTTCTGTCCTGGATTTTAATATCTCCCACTTCTTTTGATAAAATTGGAAAGGAAATATTACAAGCTCGTTAGTATCGACTTTAGTTTTACCCTTATTAATTTTGAGGTCTAAGGTTGATCTCTTCCTCTTCAAAGCCCTAAATGAAGGGTTGACTTGAGGACTTGGAATAATGATTCAGAGTCTCAATTTTTTCTTGGGACGACTCATTGAAAGATATCACGACTTAGAACTTTTCATAGGGTACTTGAATCCCTTGTTCCAGGTGTAGACTCATAATTCTAATGTTATCCATTCTAGAAATCAATGGCTTCTATATGGCCGAAGTATTGACCTTTGTCATACATACCACAGTTGAGTGTAATCCGGTAACACCCTATAATTCGGTCAGAGATCATTCTCATTTTCAGCTTGTTGTAGCCTACACACAACTTCTATACTTAAGGCAATCTTGTTGGAGACTAGAACCCCTGACCTCGACTCTGATACCAATTTTTAGGATCAAACGTTTATCACTAGGCCAAAAGCTATAGCTGTTAGCCAAGTTGCAACTTTATT
Source organism: Dorcoceras hygrometricum (assembly GCA_001598015.1). NCBI lineage: Eukaryota > Viridiplantae > Streptophyta > Magnoliopsida > Lamiales > Gesneriaceae > Dorcoceras > Dorcoceras hygrometricum. The sequence continues at coordinate 56,858 of KQ995777.1, read as the reverse complement.
TCCTTATACTGTTGCAGCACGGAGTGCACCTATTATGTGTGTTAGGGTTGGACTGTTAGGCCCATGAGACAGGGGAGGTGTGTATCTAACTGCTGGTGCTGTCTCAATTTCCTTAGAGATCAGTCTTACCCTTCCCCTACCGCCGGCCCTATCTCTAGCAGAGATAGTATTACCCGTTAAGATCTGGAATCACACTTTTATAGCCCACATGGCCAACCAGATCAAGCGGCGTTGTACTTTCATAGTACATGCATTTAAGGCGTTGCAGGAAACTCAATTTGGATGCACACAACGTGCCTCCTGGTAATATATATTATCGTTGCATCCAAAGAGTATATATAGAAGAGTAAGCAGCCGTGAAGAAGTCACCGAATACAACGAGACTATTAAACATACAAGATAACCAGTCCTTCATTGAATCAGAGTTTATCTTGAACCAGCTTGTACAAGTGACACATGCACATATTTCTTATCGCCTTTTCTGTGTCACAGACTCTTCTATTTACACACTCTGTAGTAATGAGAGATTGTTGTAAAACATAAATAGAGAGTGCAGAAGTGCTAGATTAGCACGACCAGCTTAGACCTGAGATTGTTGTATTGAAAATCAGATCGCGGGTCCGTGTTTCGCTGGTTTTGCTAGGAGTTCTCGTGGCTGCTGGTTGCAGAAGTAGGTTTGTACAAAGAGTTGTATAAATCAAGGTCTTCTAGTGTAAACATTCCCATCAAGGAAGAAGGGGAGACATAGGAGAATTTGCTCCGAACTTTCAGAAACAAATCTCTCGTCTCTACTACTTTTACATTCAAGCACTTGATTAAGTTGTTCAGGTGATTGAATCGTGTTCATTCCGCACAAAAATCACTTTATTACACGAGACAACATTAGAAACTGAGAACATTCCTAGCTGGTAACTAGGCTGGAAGTTTTCTTCAAAGCTGTAAAACGTTTCGAAATAATTTTCAAAGCTGGTTTTGCTAGGAGTTCTCGTGGCTGCTGGTTGCAGGAGTAGGTTTGTACAAAGAGTTGTATAAATCAAGGTCTTCTAGTGTAAACATTCCCATCAAGGAAGAAGGGAGACATAGGAGAATTTGCTACGAACTTTCAGAAACAAATCTCTCGTCTCTACTACTTTTACATTCAAGCACTTGATTAAATTGTTCAGGTGATTGAATCGTGTTCATTCCGCACAAAAATCACTTTATTACACAAGACAACATTAGAAACTGAGAACATTCCTAGCTGGTAACTAGGCTGGAAGTTTTCTTCAAAGCTGTAAAACTTTTCGAAATAATTTTCAAACAAAAATCAGCAAAGGAGTTCATTCACCCCCCCCCGAACTCCCGAGCTTGCTTTCCGATCCCAACAAGTGGTACCAAAGAAGGTTTCTCAGTGCCTGAACAATTTATTCATTCTTACTTATTAAATATGTCGATTTCTTACAATAAATTTCCTATGTTCTCTAAGGAGAATACGATGTCTGGAAGATCCAGATGCAGGCGCACCTAGCAGCACAAGATGAGGACATGTGGTTTGTGATCACCAATGGACCAATGCAAATACTGAAAGTAAACACTGCTGTGGCAATAGCTGATGGTGCACCCCAATGGATTGAGAAACCCAGACAAGAGTGGACCTCAGAAGATAAAAATAAGGCAAATCAGGATAATGTTGCAAAGGATATACTCTACAAGACGCTAGACAACAACATATTTAGAAAAATCCAGACTTGCACAACAACTAAGGAGATCTGGAAAAAGTTGACCAAGATACGCGTAGGGAATGAGGAAACAAAGGAAAACAAGCTGACCGTGGCCTTAAAAAAGTTCAAGCTAATCAAGATGAAACCAGAAGAGACCATGGCTGAATTTGATGAAAGATTTACTTCTCTGGTGATTGAGTTGGCCAGACTAAACAAAACGTACAGCAACAGGGAGCTGGCCCTGAAGGTTATGCGAGCACTTCTCAAGGAGTGGGACGTGAAAACAATGGCCATGAGAGAATCAAAAGATCTAAATAAGATGGAGTTGCATGACTTGTTTGCAAATCTGAAGGCCTACGAGTTCGAACTAGAAACAAGAGCAGAAGCCGAACCTTCTACGTCTCAACCAACCAGAGCTCTCGCCGCCATAGTACCCGAACAAAGCCTGAGTTCCACAAGCAGCAGAGTAGCTGAGGAGATGAGCAAGGATATGATGGCCTTGTTCATAAGAAAATTCGGAAAATTTATGCGGAAGCAAAATACTAAACCCTCTTTCTTTGATTCTAATAAAAGAAATTTTGCCACTCCTTCTGAAGATAAGTGTTATAACTATGGCAGGCCTGATCACTTCATGGCTGATTGCAGAAAGTCAAAGAGAGATGAAAAGAAGCGACCTGAGCGTATCATTAACAAAGACAAGAAGGAGAAAAAGTTTTATCGAAAAGGAAGAACATAGAAGATCATGATGGATGAGGAAAACAAGAGTACGTGGGCTACTCAGATTCATAGGAATCAAGCTCTGAAACCTCCTCAAGCGAAAGTGAGGATGAAGTACAGTGTCTCATGGCCGATGACACTGAAGAAGTATCTGATATTTCAAATCCTAAATTTACACGAGACCTTGTCACTGCACTAAATGAAATGTTCCTCGAATACAAAAATCTTTCTCAATCATTCAAGGAAGTTAAAGCTGAAAAAGAGAGCGATGCAATGAGCGCTGAGTTGGTTAGTTCAAGCGATATGCAAGCTGCTCTATGTAAGCTTGTAACTGAGAATGAAGAACTAAGAAACAAGTCTGAGGAGATACTCAGTGAGAACCAGTGGCTGGCTGGTATAATAAGCTCCTGGACTAGGTCTTCTCTCTCACTACAACAACTGCATGGAGCTACAAAGCGATCCGATGATAGAATCGGACTCGGCTAAAATAGCGATGAAGGCAGTACAGCAGAGACCAGTAGCACTCCAATGCTAGAAAGGACAAAGTTTAAGAAAATGAACTTTGTAAAATCCAGTGCAGGACAGCCAAAGAGGCACAATCTGGTGACGACATGATAGTAGCCAAGCCTCCGATCTGGCTGGGTAGATTTTGCGGATTGGGGTGCTATGCTCCTGAGAAGACTCGGGAAAGCTGGTTACACAAAAGAATAACACAGAGGCGGGATAAATCCAAATCTGGTGGTACAAATCAAAGCCAGTTCTCTCGAACTTCAAAGGACAGACAGTACAGACCTCAATATCGTAGATTCAGATCGAATGGCCCATGCTACTTCTCATGCCCCATACAGATCAAAGAACACACACGGAGCACAGAAATATTTTGATGCACACATCGGTAAATGGATAAATATTAACCAAGTGTGGGTCCCGAAAGGTCTAATAAAACCTGGACCCAAATGAATCAAAGGGTACCAAATTCCTTTTTCATGTGACTGCAGATACAACAGGTATCCATACTGGAGCAGTCAACATGGTATCTGGACAGTGGATGTTCAAGGCACATGACTGGAGATGCTAAGCTGCTCTTAGACATAAAATCCTGCAATGGACCTAACATCACTTGTGGTGACAACTCAAACGGTAACACCGTGGGTAAGGGTAAGCTTACCCATGGTAACTTTACTGTAAACAATGTTCTTCTTGTTGAGAACTTGTGCTACAATATGATAAGCATAAGTCAATTATGCGACAATAATTATTCTGTTAAATTTCAGAAGCACACGTGTACGGTTCTTAATTCGGAGGGTCTGACTATACTAGTTGGTTATCGATATGGTAACACATACAAGGTTGATTGGTCTGATCAACCACATAAAGAACATACCTGTCTAGTAGCTGACTCTTTGAAGAGTTGTTTATGGCATCATCGGATGAATCATTTGAATTTCAAAACTATTGCCAATATGAGTAAGCGTGAACTAGTTGATGGTTGCCCAAATTAAAATTTTCAAAGGATAAGATCTGCTCCGCTTGTTAGCTGGGTAAACATATCAAATCTACTTTCAAAACTAAAGGCAGTACCAAAACCTCTCGTAAGATGGATCTTCTACATATGGATATTTTTGGTCCAAGACCGTAACCAGTTTAGGGGGAATGAAATATACCCTTGTTTTAGTAGATGATTTTTCCAAATTTACCTGGGTATTATTTTTGAAATCAAAAGAGCAAACTGTTGACCAGCTGATCAAGCTCTTAAAACATCTTCAAAATGAGCAATCTTGTAATGTCAACCGGACTAGGAGTGATAGAGGAACAGAGTTTTTAAATTTTAAAATCTCCTCCTATCTGGATGATATTGGAATCAAACATAAGTTGTCTGCAGCAAGAACACCTCAGCAAAACGGGTTGGCTGAGCGTCGAAACCGAACTTTAAAAGAAGATGCCACAACTATGATTGCTGACTCCGGTGTTTCAAATAAATTTTGGGCTGAAGCAGCCAATACAACTTTCCATGCTCAAAAGAGATCGATTATAAAAAAGCGACATGGAGTCACTCCATATGAGATTTGGAATGGCAAGAAACCTGATATCTCGTATTTCAGGGTGTTTGGATGCAAGTGTTTCATCCATATCAACGGTAAAATGTATTTACGAGCCTTTGATGTAAGATCTGATGCAGGTATTTTTCTGGGATATTCAGCTGTTAGCTGAGCATATAGAGTATTCAACAACAGGACGCTAACAGTAGAAGAATCGGCTCATGTGGTGTTCCATGAGACAAGCTTTCGATCATCATCAGCTTTGAAGTTAAACGATCTATGCACTCGTCGGGAATCCTCCCATCTGGACGAGTCAAGCGATGACAAGGAGAAACCTAGATGGAAAGCTGATGACCAGCACGATTTGGACAGACCAATTACCAACGCTGATATTCCAGCCGTAGAGAAAGCTGGTCCAGATCTTGATCTAGCTGGTGAAGACATGCCCGTGCTGAACAAAATATATACAAGTGAATCGAACACTAGTGGTGGTGTTCCATGAGACAAGCTTTCGATCATCATCAGCTTTGAAGTTAAACGATCTATGCACTCGTCGGGAATCCTCCCATCTGGACGAGTCAAGCGATGACAAGGAGAAACCTAGATGGAAAGCTGATGACCAGCACGATTTGGACAGACCAATTACCAACGCTGATATTCCAGCCGTAGAGAAAGCTGGTCCAGATCTTGATCTAGCTGGTGAAGAACATGCCCGTGCTGAACAAAATATTATAACAAGTGATACGACAACTAGTGGAATCTTAGAAGAACCAGCAAGGACACAGGTGGAACAACACGAACCGTCTACCTCATGCAGACCATGTCTTCGGTGGAATAAAAATCATCCACCCGAGCTGGTCATCAGAAATCCTACTGCACCTGTTAGGACACGAGTCCAGATGATAAACGAATACTTTAATTCTACTTTTATATCACATATAGAGCCTAAGAAAGTAGAAGAAGTCTTAGCTGACTCAAGCTGGATAGACGCTATGCAAGATGAACTAAATCAATTCAAACATAGTAAAGTTTAGCATCTAGTTCCTATACCGGATAATAAAAATGTCATAGGTACAAAATGGGTCTTTAGGAATAAGCTGGAGGAACAAGGAAATGTATTTCGAAATAAAGCCAGGTTGGTATCGCAAGGATATAGGCAAGAATAAGGCGTAGACTTTGAAGAATCTTTCGCACCAGTAGCAAGATTAGAATCCATTAGAATCTTTCTTGCATATGCATCATTCAAGAATTTTAAAGTTTATCAGATGGATATCAAAATTGCATTCTTAAATGGCATCTTGAATGAGGAAGTGTATGTTACGCAACCTCCTTGTTTCGTAGATCATACCAGACCAGAGTATGTATACAAGCTTGATAAAGCATTGTACGGTCTGAAACAAGCTCCGAGAGCTTGGTATGATACTTTATTAATCGATCATGACTTTGTTATTGGTTTTGACAAGACATTATTCAAATTCATAAACAATGATCATGTTTTGCTAGTACATATTTATGTCGACGATATCATATTTGGATCAACTAACCATAAACTTTGCGACAAATTTTCTAAGTTGATGCAGGACAAATTTGAGATGAGCATGATGGGGGAGTTGACATTTTTCCTAGGTTTGCAAGTTAAACAGCTTGAGGATGGAATCTTCATTAATCAAGCGAAGTATACCAAGGAACTTCTGAAGAAGTTTGGGATGAAAAATTTTTCTTCAACAGCTACTCCAATGAGCACCTCCATCAAGCTGGACAAAGATGAAGCTGGAATTGCCGTTGAGGTAACCATGTATCGTGGGATGATTGGTTCACTTTTATACCTCACCGCAAGCAAAACAAATATTATGTTCTCGATCTGTATGTGTGCAAGGTTTCAAGCTGACCCAAAACACTCATACTACATGGCTGTTAAACGCATCCTCAAATATTTGAAGGGCACGTAGAAGGTGGGTCTTTGGTATCCCAAAGACTCAAGATTGAATTTAATTGGTTACAGTGATGCAGACTATGCAGGGTGTAAAATTGATCGCAAAAGCACAAGTGGAACTTGTCAATTTATAGGAGATAGGCTCATTTCATGGTTCAGCAAGAAACAAACATCAATTGCTACGTCCACTGCTGAGGCAGATACCTTGCAGCTGGAAATTGCTGCTCTCAAATATTATGGATTCAATAACAACTTCGGGACTATGGCATTGATGCACAAGAAGCTGCTCTCTTCTGTTATAACACAAGTGCTATCGCAATCACTCAGAACCCAGTACTGAATTCCAGAACAAAGCACATTAACATACGACATCACTTCATTCGAGACCATTTACTCAAGAAGGATGTCCGGGTGGAGCATGTGCCAACGGATCAGCAAGTAGCTGATATCTTCACCAAACCTCTACCGGACGCTATGTTTTCTTACTTTAGAAATATTTTAGGTTTCCTTTACATGTCGTGATTGTGTTCAGTATGCATAAATTCAGGGGGAACATAATAAGTCAAACAGATAACAAAACAGTCAGCTGGTTGTCTACGAGCTGGTATGCGATCAGGACCAGCTCGGGACATATACAGTGTGACGTTATCATGGGGTTTGTCTACGAGCTGGTATGCGATCTGAACCAGCTCGGGACATATACAGTGTGACGTTATCATGGGGTTTGTCTTATTAGTTTCCATGTTGGTACATAAAATTGAACAGTCGAGTTTGGGGTATTTCTGAAACGTTTTTAAATCGGACGGTCATCCTTATGGAATTTCAAATGTCTTCTAATATAGTGATGACACGTGTCCCGTAAAAACCTTCTCTCTCCATGCTCAAACATAAACCATTTTTGCTTTAATTTTTATTCTACGCTCTCAAAAGTTTTCGTGCACTCAAGCAAATCATCAAGCAAATTTCTAGCACTCTCGTGTAATCCCTTATCAAACCTTTTCGCTTCCTAACTCTTTAATCATCGATATGACTGTCTCCTTCTTCGTCAATGCTATGCAGGTCAAACTTTGAGTCTGTTCTTGTCATGAAGCACGACGGGATGGCAAAAATGTTTAAGTGCCTGGAGGACACAGGCGTAAGGGGTTCCTGGAAGCATCCGATCTAGTTTATGAGGGCATTGTAATTGAATTTTTTGTTAATGAAAAAGTTATTACATGAACGATTGCTAGTTATGTGGGCCTCGGAAAATGGCGCTTACCAAGGATGTATTCACTGAGGTTTTTGGACTACCTACTGAAGGGCTGAAAACTTTTATGGATATTCCAAAGGAGAGCGTGGTTGAGATGCGAAGTCTGTTCTCTAGCTCTGACGAACCATTTAGGGAACCAAACAAGAAAAATGGTGTTGGTCCCGTTATACGGGGTACCAGATCGCAAAAGTGCACTGATACCAATTGTTGGGATTGAAAAACCGGGGTTGTTCATGAGCTCTGCCACAACTCACGTCAGCTCTCACACAGCGAAACACCAATCCCGTAAGTTACGTGCATTACAAATTTTGGGAGTTCGGAAATCAGCACGCAACTTGTGAAACCAGATCTCCATGAATCTGGACCAACAGCTCTACGAGCTGGTCCAGATTACCAGCTTCTTTGCAAGCTGGTTGAACACGAGCAATCTGGTTTCTTTAAATTTAAGCTGCAATAGCTCAGTGTTTTTGAATGATAGTGCACCGAGATACAGATTGAGTTATGAATTAAAATCATGCGGAAGCAACTCAAACTGGACTCTTATAATCAAAAGCTCTTTAAACAGTTTTGTGCGTATTAAAAAATCATGCTATGCGTATGAATATAAGTGCGGAAAATAGTAAAGGAAATAAGCTGCAATTTGTTTATGGAAGTTCAGAGCTGAATCTCCTACGTCTCCCCTTCTTCCTCAATGAGAAGGCTTCCACTAGATGACTTTGATTACAACAACCCTCGCTGCAGCCCACTCCTATGACCAGCAGTCGCAAGAACTCCTAGAAACACCACTGCACACTAAGCCCGCAAACTGTGTGTCTAGCATCACTTATTTTATGACTCAGTGAGAAAGACTATACACACTTCTTTAACGTCTCAGTGCGAAAGACAACTAGACTTGTTTAACGTCTCTGTCCAAAGACTACAATGGAGAGTTTTAAATATGATTCACTCATTTTTCTGTTTCGCTCAACTCTCGAATATATGATTGAGTCGTGTGTGAGATTTACAGTGTACACTCAAACTCTCAAGGATAAAATCTCACACACTGGGAAGTTGCTCAGTAAGCTGGTTTGTCAATGTCTTCCCAGAGCTTATTCTGTCTACTTGATCTTTCTTTGAAGCGTTCCACAAGTGCATTAGCTCACACCTAGGCACTGATCCAGCTTGCACACCAGCTGCCACAGAGTGTGCAAACTTGTGACGAGCACTGCTATGTGTTGTGCATTACTCTATTTTCTGTTCTGCACTTGCACAACTCTCTCTTCTCTCTCTCTCTCTCTTCGTATCCTATGCTTGGATTCTGCTTTTGATATATATGGTCTGATGCGATGATTTGTCCATTGGACACTAAGTAGTAGCCGTTGAAAAGTATTCTGACACTGTTGTACTTTGCGTCCTTTGTCATTTAAAGCTTCTGCAGGCTTTTCGACTTTTAGCATGCGAGCACTGTTCTGAGAAGACAACACAGAAAATCGAGTTGAACACTGAAAAGTAGTCTGCATAAAGTCTTATGTTCAAATCTTTTTGCTTGTCGTTTCGTCCAATTCTGCTCTTGAACTCTGCTTCTGCTTACTGAGCTGGTTTGACCTTAACCAGCTTGGTTCTTTGCACCAGCTCGTAGATTTTATGCCATCTGTTATGCTATCTGAGATGGTATGACCTTAATCAGCTTTCCAGTTTATATCCGTTAAAGTTTGCATCGAGCTGGTCTTGTCTTCGAGCTGGTTGCTTCATCGAGCTGTTCAATGCTCTCTTCTTCTTCTCTCGTTTGCAACCGCTCTTGAGCTGATTTTCATCATCTTCAGATCTTCGAGTTCCTATATCTAGCAAAGTTCTTTCCCATTTTATGACTGCTCATGATTCCTTGATCCCGCCTCAAAGGGTAAGGAGACCCTAATTGTTATAAACAAACCTACCCCTGTTGAGGAGCATTGCCAGCTGGTGCTAAACTCTCCTTGGGACAATGTATCTGCACGGATCGGTCCAAGTCCAACACTAATATCTATTTAAATATGGATTAGACCTCATAATAACATACAAGACACAAAACCCTAACCCTAATCACTTGGCCGCCGCCCCCTCTCTACATCATCCTCGCCGCCGCCGCCGCTTCGCCGGAAAACTGTTTCTGGCCTAGTTTTTCGAGGAGAATCCGTTCGTGCAGAATTCTTCAGTGCTTCTAGTGCAGCCTGACGAAGGAGTCTCGGTTCTGGTCGTGGACCGGATTGGCGATTATCTACCGCAATTTACCGCGAAGAGCCGGGTTCTTGTAATTCCGGTTGGAGCCAGGCACAAGTGCCAACAAGGTATTCGTTTTGAACGCCCTATGAATGACGATAACTGTTATTTGTATTGTCTGTTTTTTGTATTGATCGTCTCCCGGCTATATTTCTTTGTTCTTCTGCTGCCTCGCCAGGGGACGGATCCGGATCCCCAACAGGTACCAGATCACAAAAGTGCACTGATACCAATTGTTGGGATTGAAAAACCGGGGTTGTTCATGAGCTCTGCCACAACTCACGTCAGCTCTCACACAGCGAAACACCAATCCCGTAAGTTACGTGCATTACAAATTTTGGGAGTTCGGAAATCAGCACGCAACTTGTGAAACCAGATCTCCATGAATCTGGACCAACAGCTCTACGAGCTGGTCAAGATTACCAGCTTCTTTGCAAGCTGGTTGAACACGAGCAATCTGGTTTCTTTAACTTTAAGCTGCAATAGCTCAGTGTTTTTGAATGGTAGTGCACCGAGATACAGATTGAGTTATGAATTAAAATCATGCGGAAGCAACTCAAACTGGACTCTTATAATCAAAAGCTCTTTAAACAGTTTTGTGCGTATTAAAAAATCATGCTATGCGTATGAATATAAGTGCGGAAAATAGTAAAGGAAATAAGCTGCAATTTGTTTATGGAAGTTCAGAGCTGAATCTCCTACGTCTCCCCTTCTTCCTCAATGAGAAGGCTTCCACTAGATGACTTTGATTACAACAACCCTCGCTGCAGCCCACTCCTATGACCAGCAGTCGCAAGAACTCCTAGCAACACCACTGCACACTAAGCCCGCAAACTGTGTGTCTAGCATCACTCTTTATGACTCAGTGAATTCACTCATTTTTCTGTTTCGCTCAACTCTCGAATATATGATTGAGTCGTGTGTGAGATTTACAGTGTACACTCAAACTCTCAAGGATAAAATCTCACACACTGGGAAGTTGCTCAGTAAGCTGGTTTGTCAATGTCTTCCCAGAGCTTATTCTGTCTACTTGATCTTTCTTTGAAGCGTTCCACAAGTGCATTAGCTCACACCTAGGCACTGATCCAGCTTGCACACCAGCTGCCACAGAGTGTGCAAACTTGTGACGAGCACTGCTATGTGTTGTGCATTACTCTATTTTCTGTTCTGCACTTGCACAACTCTCTCTTCTCTCTCTCTCTCTCTTCGTATCCTATGCTTGGATTCTGCTCTTGATATATATGGTCTGATGCGATGATTTGTCCATTGGACACTAAGTAGTAGCCATTGAATAGTATTCTGACACTGTTGTACTTTGCGTCCTTTGTCATTTAAAGCTTCTGCAGGCTTTTCGACTTTTAGCATGCGAGCACTGTTCTGAGAAGACAACACAGAAAATCGAGTTGAACACTGAAAAGTAGTCTGCATAAAGTCTTATGTTCAAATCTTTTTGCTTGTCGTTTCATCCAATTCTGCTCTTGAACTCTGCTTCTGCTTACTGAGCTGGTTTGACCTTACCAGCTTGGTTCTTTGCACCAGCTCGTAGATTTTATGCCATCTGTTATGCTATCTGAGATGGTATGACCTTAATCAGCTTTCCAGTTTATATCCGTTAAAGTTTGCATCGAGCTGGTCTTGTCTTCGAGCTGGTTGCTTCATCGAGCTGTTCAATGCTCTCTTCTTCTTCTCTCGTTTGCAACCGCTCTTGAGCTGATTTTCATCATCTTCAGATCTTCGAGTTCCTATATCTAGCAAAGTTCTTTCCCATTCTATGACTGCTCATGATTCCTTGATCCCGCCTCAAAGGGTAAGGAGACCCTAATTGTTATAAACAAACCTACCCCTGTTGAGGAGCATTGCCAGCTGGTGCTAAACTCTCCTTGGGACAATGTATCTGCACGGATGAACGCCTTTGATGAATGGTTGCACTTCCGGAAAGAGGTACGCATCAAAGATGTCTCGTATTTTCAAAAATTTGGCCCAAATTGAAGAACAGTTGTGGGTATAGGGCGAGACAGAGAAGTTCTCTTAATTGTTTGAGCGACGATCACTCATTCTATATAAACTCTACGAGCAGAAAGTCCAGGAACTGTATAATGAGCATCTGCCAAATTTTCAAGTGGATGTCCCATCGGTCAACCATGATTATCTCTGTATTCGGTTTCTAAACAAAGAGCTAAAGGAGATAGCTACGCTGCACAGGGCTCCGAGTGATAGTAGGGTTGCCGATTGTCGCTCCGGAAGCTTCATTCATAAGATCAGCCTCAGATCAATTAAAATTTATTACTCTGGAATTATCTAGTCGGACTGAACAAGAGAGGCCAGCAACACAGGATCAAGTTGAGCAGATTGTACAGCAGGATATTTTGAATGAGGCCGTGAATTCTCAATAGCACTAGGCTCATGGTGACAAAGACAATGTCAACAATATTTTTTGACTGATGAACACCAACAAGGATCTACTGACAATCCTACTCAACTGGACGACCCATCTGTAAATATTATGGATACTGTAAATAATCTGGGTCCAGACCCCACTTCAGAAGATAATAATGCGAACCATCAAGGTCCCAATCCTTCACATCTCCAGATGGTTGGATTTACGACAGACAGCAAAGATAACACCCACTTATCCTTCTTCGACAGCTCAGAATCTTCCCAAGCTGGTTCTCAACGAATGATCATATCCAGTCCCCCCGACAGCCCTCATGCTAACTCCAAGCTTGTTGAAGTGGACAAAGCTGTTGCTTCCATTGATTCAAGAATGATTTATATGGAGTCCAAGCTGACCTCTTTGGATTCAAGGACGCTATCTATAGATTCAAAGATGCATTCTATGGACTCTAAACTTCGCTCTATGAATTCCAATATTGAGCACATGATGGATACTCAGACATCTTTGAAGCTAGACTTTGGACGCCACAAGAATGTATTTCATGACAGCCCTCATGCTAACTCCAAGCTTGTTGAAGTGGACAAAGCTGTTGCTTCCATTGATTCAAGAATGATTTATATGGAGTCCAAGCTGACCTCTTTGGATTCAAGGACGCTATCTATAGATTCAAAGATGCATTCTATGGACTCTAAACTTCGCTCTATGAATTCCAATATTGAGCACATGATGGATACTCAGACATCTTTGAAGCTAGACTTTGGACGCCACAAGAATGTATTTCATGACAAGATGAATACACTGGCCGACAACGTTACATATATCTAGACTGCATTAGAAACCAGCATTATTCGACAGCTTGCTGGACAGCAACACCAGCTGACCACTGATCTTGATATGATCAAATTACCGCTTTCCGAACTAGTTGAGCATCTCAAGCAGGTTGGTGATGCCAAAAAGGGGGAAGGTGGGAAGAGTAGACCGATGGACTGATCCAATAGACCGGAGGGGAAGGACCGAGCGATAGAAAAAGTAGTATACGTGGTAGAGGACCAAGTCCAAGAGGATGAAGAGGACGAAATCCATGAAGATATAGACTGTGTGATGATAGTGAAAGATTTAAGTACAGTAAATGGTTCTAAAGCAAGGGCGAATTTTGAATTGTTTTTGTGCGCCTTTATTTAGAGCTAACCTTCTCATTGTAAATTGGCTAAGTGTTTTATAAATTCTTTTTACAACCAGGGTTTTGTCATCACCAAAAAGGGGGAAATTGTTAGGATGAATTTCAGAAGTTTTGGTGATGAAAAATAGACGAGAAAATAAAATCCATAAAAGAGAAATTGGACGAAAGTGACAAGATATGGATCAAGCATACTACGAAGGCCGAAGAAACCAGATCGGAGCAAAGTCAAGCCGGTCAAGGAAAAACCAGCTCAGAGCATTGAGGACAAACCAGCAAAGGGAGTTTGGTCAAGCTGGTTCAGGATATCAAGATGTGCTGGTTTTAAGGACAAACAATCTCAGGAATTTAAGGTGTGCTGGTAGATCAGCTGGATACCAAGTCTTGCTAATACCAGTTCAAAGATGCCGAGCCAGATAAATTGAGAAAGATCGAAGATCAGTAAGCACTGAATCGAATAGGTAGAAACCAGTGATTTATGGTTTTAAGAACAGCTCGCAGAAACAAGACCAGTTGGTGTAATGAGTAACTAGCTGGAAGACTGGTTAAGAAAACCAGCTCAAAGTAGCTTAACTTTTTGGAACCAGATCGGGAAACCAGCTAAGTTAAAGCAACTTAGCAACTTATATTTTGGAATGTTTGAATCTACGTACAACTTGATTTGAAACATTCGACATCTCTGCAGTGATGTGTAGTCGTTGAAACTACTTTGAGCTAAAATCAGATACGTAGAGATACGGTACAAACTGAAAACGGCGCAGAGTGGCTAAAAAGGGCAATGCATTTATTGGAGTTATACTTTCATAGTACATGCATTTAAGGCGTTGCAGGAAACTCAATTTGGATGCACACAACGTGCCTCCTGGTAACATTTATTACCGTTGCATCCAAAGAGTATATATAGAAGAGTAAAGCAGCTGTGAAGAAGTGACCGAATACAACAAGACTATTGAACATACAAGATAACCAGTCTTTCACTGAATCAAAGTTTATCTTGAACCAGCTTGTACAAGTGACACACGAACAGATTTCTTATCTCCTTTTCTATGTCACAGACTCTTTTATTTACACACTCTGTAGTATTGAGAGATTGTTGTAAAACATAAACAGAGAGTGGAGAAGTGCTAGATTAGCACGACCAGCTTAGAGCTGAGATTGTTGTACTGCGAACCAGATCACGGGTCTATGTTGCTGGTTTTTTGCTAGGAGTTCTCGTGGCTGCTGGTTGCAGGAGTGGGTTTGTACAAAGATTGTATAATCAAAGTCTTCTAGTGTAAACCTTAACATCGAGGAAGAAGGGGAGACTAGGAGAATTTGCTCCGAACTTCCAGAAACAAATCTCTCGTCTCTACTACTTTTACATTCACGCACCTGATTAAATTGTTCAGCTGATTGAATCGTGTTCATTCCGCATAAAAATCACTTTATTACACGAGACAACAGTAGACAATGATAACCTTCCTAGCTGTAACTTGGCTGGAATTTTGCTTCAAAGCTGTAAAACCTTTCGAAATAATTTTCAAACAAAAATCAGCAAAGGATTCCATTCTCACCCCCCCCCCCACCTCTAAACTCCCGACCTTGCTTTTCGATCTCAACATATTTTATCGGTTTTGAATCATTTTTATTTTATGAAAGTCTTAACTTAAGTGAATAAATTTTAAAGGTAAATATCTTTGAGAGAAAAAATTAAGGTCATTTTTCAAAAGCTCTTTTTTACTGATATAATTTCTTTTCATTGATATGACATCGTATGGCTTTTTCCTAGGAGAATAATCCACTATGATATCGACATGCTCGTTCTCCATCCGGTGTGCACTTCATAAGAACCATATCCCTACAATGATCACCGGCAACAATGTATAAAACCAAGCCATCATCATCTTGGGGAATATCCATCTTCGGAAGATTTCTGCAAATTTCTTTTAAATGGCTAAGACTTTTAGTATGTTTTTCTGTCCATATAAATATTGCATCCTTCTTCAATAATTTTTTGAGCACTTTTCTATGTCTTGCTGAATTATTGACAAAAATCCAGCAAAATTAACAATTCCTATGAAACTTTGAGTTTTTTTCTTGTCCATTAGTTATTCTGGAAAATTCTGCACTTTTTCCACTATGTGGTTGTGCAAAATATTACATTTTAATCGATTTCTACTGCGAGAAATTTGATTTTGTTTGTGGCAAGAATTGTCTTCTTTTCATAAAGGACAAGTCCTTCTTGAAAACTTTAGAAAAGATTTTGTTGAATATTCTAAGTTTTGGTGAAGACAAAATCAGCTCAGAGACTAAGTAATCAAATCAAGCCGAATATTACTTCGTGTTAGGATCAAGCTCTTACCACTAGGCCAAAAGCTATAGCTGTTAGCCAATGTGCAACTTTATTTCCTTATAATGTGGCAGCGCAGAGTGCACCTATTATGTGCGTTAGGGTTGGGCTGTTAGGCCCATGAGTCAGGGGAGGTGCGTGGCTAACTGCTGGTGCTGTCTCAATTCCCTTAGAGATCAGTATTACCCTTCCCCTACCGCCGGCCCTATCCCCAGCAGAGATAGTATTACCCGTTAAGATCTGGCATCACACTTTTACAGCCCACATGGCCAACAAGATCAAGCGGCGCAATGTCAGCAGCTTGACGTACGAGAACTTCCCAGGAGGTCACCCATCCCAGTATTGTTCTCACTATTGCACGCTTAACTCAACACTTCGTTATTCTTTCAGATCAGATTGGAGCCAAGCTGAGTAAGGACAACTCTGTTCTAGGATAAGTTTAGACCAGATCAGCTCAAAAAAAGATCAGGTTAGACCAGGTAACATTAGACTAGATTAGATTAGACCAGATCAGTTCAGATCGGATCACAATAGACCAGATCAGATCAGACTAGAACTGTGAAGCCCCGTGCTCAAAAAAATGGATTAAGCACACAGATAACAATAAAATTCGGAAGTTTAAAAAATGATTTAATTTTATTTTTTCCTGAATAGAAAATACATCTTCAAGATATTCGAATTTTCAAAATAAAAACTTTAATTAAAAATACAACAGTAAAAATGTCAGGCCTCGTGCTCAACTCAGAGATAAACCACGCAAAACAATAGCGGAAGCAATAAAATAGTGGCTAAATTTTTGCTTTTGGCCTGACTTTAGAAAACATAATTTAAAATACAAAGTTATTCAAAATAAAGGTTTTAGAACGTTTGAAAACCAACTACAACACAGCTAGCATACTACATAGAGTGACTCCCAACTTTAAATACATAATAAATATAACTGGGACACTCTATCCACCTCCTGGGGTACTATCAGCTGGATCAACTCCACGACTAGCGGAAAAACCATGATAACCTGAAAACACACACAGGAAAACAAGAAAATCAGCCCCAGAGGGACATGGGGTCAAACCCCAGTACGGAGAGCAACTGAAAAGCAGCAGTAAGATAGCAATAGATAAAATGCGAATGCTATGCATGAGACAAGGCTACAACCAAAGGCAGGGAGCCAAAGGAATCTCAAGGAACAGCTCAACAACAATCAACAGATCATGCAGGATAGTGGCCACGGGGTGTGTGAGTATATGGGAGCTACCCACTCGTCTCGACACACGGTACCAGATGCACAACAATTCACTCAACCTGTTGTTGCCCAGCTCATGAGATGTGGGAGCTACCCACTCGGCTCATAGCGGCTAACAGATCCCAGCAGGGAGATGAGGTACACAGGAGTTACCCGCTCGGCCTCCAACAGAAATGAGGGACACAGGAGTTACCCGCTCGGCGACAAACACAGCACCCTGGTACGCACAGATCAATATAACAAGGCACGGCTAGCAATACAGAGCTCAACAGGATAATGCATGTATGCAAATGTCACAGCTGATATCGTAACACAGATAAAGCAAACAATAACAAAACAAATCATACACGGCAGTGCACATAAAATCCATGCTCAATCCAAAGCTATAACAAGCTCACATCTGTACCTCAACTCTTCTGAGCAACAATTACCACAAAGCAGTCCCGAGCAACACAGATGGCACCTGCTAAAACAAACTCGACAACTGGCTCAGGGACGCGAAGCCCAGAAACTACAAACTGGGAGCTACAAGCTCCACCAGCAATATCCTACCTTTATACACTAAAACTGGCTCTAAACAAAGCACAAGGTAGGAACGAACGCTTAACCAACGAGCTACGTCCGGAGGCTAACGGATTACACAAGGGAGATGTCTTAGAGACCCTCTACAAGCTCTCCATGGAGATGTCTTAGAGACCCTCTACAAGCTTTCCAGAGTCTTCAAAATAGGCACCAACAGAAACGTCTTAGCAAGAGGAGTCCAACGCTACCATTCTCTCTGTCGTCGGAGCTGCCTACCGCCGACAATCGGAGAAGATAAGGTTCGATGAACAGTAGCTAGGGTATCGCGACAGGGTTTGCTTCACGGAAAATATGCTAAGTGTCGGGAAACAATAATAGAGAACGAAGACCAAGTCCCCTATATAAATGCTCACATCTGCCCAACACTGGGAAACAGATCCCACCGACAACTTAAGCCTCACAGCTGATAACTCTCTCACATCTGAATCTAATATCAGATATGACTCTACTCCAAAACAGATACCACTAAATCAAACGACGTCACATCTGGACACGTCACCCGCTACTCGCATCTAAAACGCTAACATCTGATCGCAACACAACATTCAGATCTTTCTCGCATCTGAAGGCACTTGCAACTCACAGCCGAGTCTCCACCACTAAGCCAAAACTCTGTCGTTCCAACTAATCCAAACGACGTTGTTTTGCTACCCGCTACGAAACACGCTAGCGCACAACATCTGAATGCGATCACTCATCGTTGATCCAACGATCGAAAAAGATATCTCCACACGGACTCTGATACTTAACACAGCTGATTCCAACACTTAAACAAATCCGATAGCTACACCAAGCAAACCTGCTCACAGCTGGTTCAACCCAGATTCATCCAAGACGAATCCGATCCATGTATTCCGATTAATTAACTCAATTAATCCTTAAATATTTTGGGTCTCACGGATCATCTCTCTGGAATTTAAAATGTCTTTTAAATATGATGATGTCACGTGTCCCGTAAAAACCCTTCTCTCTCTCCGCAATTGTACATAAACCGTTTACTTTACTTTTACTATACTCTTTCAAAACTTTTCACGCAATCTTGCTCTCTTGCAACCAAATTTACTGCGTTTTTCATGCAATCGTTCGCTTATTTCCAAATTCACAATCCCATATCTTCAAAAATGGCCGCATCTTTCTCTGTTAACACTCTACAGGTGGATTTTGAATATGTTCTCACTATGGAGCACTCTGGCATGGTGAGCATGCTCAAGACGCTGAAAAACACGGGACTCAAAGGATTTCTGAATGCCACAGGTTCTGTGTATGAAGCAGCTGTTGGAGAGTTCTTTGCTAACACGAAAGTAACAGCGGGAACGATTGTAAGCTTTGTTGCCAATAGGAAATTGCCCCTGTCTAAAGAGATGTTTGCTGAAGCTTTTGGGCTACCTACCGAGGGAATGGTTGTTAGATATTTCGAAGGAAACAGTGAGTGAGATGAGAAGCCGGATCCATAATGCCATTTCGTGCACCCAGTAAAAAGAAGGAAATGAAGATGGAGTTTTTCCTGCTACATGACATTGTAGCGAAAGCGTTGTGTGCGAAAGGCTGGGTCCTTTGATATGGTGACCAGCAAGAAGTTTGACCTGATGGTATCCATTTATACCAGTTTAAAGGTAAACTGAGCTCAAATCCTTTTTAATACCTTTTTATGGTGAATAGTCCGTCTAGGCAATCACACGGATATGCCGTGCAAATCAGTGTTATGTTGAGAAATATGGTGAATGCTGATTTGGGGGAATCAATCAAATTGCACCCACAGAAAGTTCTAACTGGTAAATCTATGGCGACGTACATCAATAAAAACTTGAAAGTAACTCCGGGTGGTGAGTCCAGCAAGCACACTAAGGATACAACAAGTAATATTGAGGACGGTGAGTCGTAGTTGCCCAGATAGTGGGACAGGAAACTAGAGTTGTAGAGCAGGAGAAGGCAGCGACCAAAAAGAAGAAGGGAGAAACAACGGAGGTAGATAAGAGAAAGAATAAGCCAGTGAGGAAGATGGTGCCAAACCACACCGCGTAGCCTGGGAGCAAAGATGCTCCAGTGGATTCCTCGTCTCAGCCTAGCTTAGACATAGATTCGCGCACGCGGGGTGGGCAAAAGAAAAGAGGCAACACCAAGCGCAAGCAGGTAGTTGCGTCATCGAACTCAGAGTCCACTACTTCTTTATCGATTAAGGATTTTGCGAAGAAACAGAGGACACGGAGGCATAAGCAGCAAAAGAAATTGAGTGGTGAAAAGGTTGATTCCTAGTCCGGTCCGATACCAGCTATACCCACCGGAAATGAAGGGATTTCCATAGCTGGTGGTCCTGAGGTTCATCCAGAGACACGCACTGGTGAAGAACACATTGCTGTTGGCCCAGGAGGGCCTGAGAGAGCAGGTTCTAAACAAGATGAACAGGTTGGTGGTAATGACCACGACAATGATAGGCATGAAGAGAATTCGAGGAGTGACACCCAAACGGACCAAGAAGGTCCCAATGAAAAAAATTTCAATATTGCTCAGGGAGAGCAGGAAAAATCCGCTGCGGACGGTCTCACTACTCCTGAAGGAGAAACTATTGAGATGAAGACTGGGTGGATAAGGATGAAATAATTGAGCGGGATGAGAATTGCAACAACTTTGAGAAGGAGACAGGTACCAATGCCAAGGCTATTGTAGTGCGGTCAGGTCCTGAGCAACCAGCTCAGCAGACCATAACATATATTGGGAAAGGTATCTTTGCACCCATAAAGATCAGGGAAATCAACTGGGCAACACACTTTCTACCAAAGATTGATCCAGTGGTGGCAAAAGGAAAAGTAATGCTGGAAGTCGTTACCAGGCCAAACCCAGTTAAGGAGCACTGTCAATTGGTGCTCAAAAGTGCATGGGAAGCTGTATCCAATATAATGGCTGATTTCGATGAATGGATACACTTCCGCACTATGGTGAAACTCTGAGATGTTTCATCTTTTGAGGACCTGACCAAAATTGAAGATAAATTTCTGTTTTTGGCTGAGATAGAGCAAGTGGAAGAGCTGCTGCAGCGTCGGTCGCTATTAATGTACAAGTTGTATGAGCTGGAAGTCCAGAAGCTATTTGATGAGCATCTGGAAAACTTCAAAATATAAGTACCTTCTGTCACCATGACTACTTGTTTATTTGATTTCTCAACAAGGAGCTCGAGGAAATAGCAAGGCAACAGAGGATCAGCGTGTGCTAGCTGGTTTACCGATTGTCGCTCTTGAAGCTTCGTTTGCAGAAGCAGCATCGGATCAATCACAGAATCTTGCCTTTGAGTTTTCCTCTCAGGAATCCCAAGATCAAGCACAGGCTCAAGAGTCAGATCAGCGGAAAAAGAGAAGATTGATGAGGTTGTTAGAGGAGTTGTAATTATAGAGAAGAATGCTGATGAAACAGGGGAGCATCCGGCTCAAAGTAATCTACACTAGGGTCATGACGAGCAGATGGGTGAAACACAAGGTTCTTCGGGTGAACAGCAGAAGGAACAGACTCTTGGAAATGAGGACCATGTCCATTATTTAGGTCCGAATCCTGATTCAGAAGCTCATAATACGGACCATCAGGTTCCCAATCCGTCAAACTTGCAGCTGGTTGTACATACTGTAAATAGCAAAGAGGATATTCGTATATATTTTTCAAAGGATACCGATTCTTCCCATACCGGTTCACATCAGATGTTTATATCCAGTCCCCCAGCTAGTCCGCATACTGGTTCTAAGCTCGAAGAGGTTGAGAAAATTGTTGCTTCATTGGACTCCAGGATAATGTCTATAGATTCAAGGATGTTGTCTATGGATTCCAAAGTCAAGTCAATGGACTCTAAACTTGGTTCTATGGATTAAAAAATTGACCAACTGTTAAATATTCAGTCCTTTATAAAGCACGAAATTGGTACCTCCAGGCGCGCCTCCTATGATAAGATGGATACGATGGTTGGAAATGTCAAGACTACCTAGACTTCGTTGGAAACCACCGTCCTTCATCATCTTACCACACATCAGATTCAGCTGGCCAGTGATCTTGATTATGTTAAATTCCAGCTGGTAGAATTGGTTAACCACCTCAAGGAGGTTGGTGATGCCAAAAAAGGGGAAAGTGGCCAAGTGTTGGGGAACCACGGCGGATCCGGATCACGCCTCCCGGCGAGGCAGCGGAAGAACAAAAATGCCGGGAGACGATCAATACAATAAAACAATGTGCAAAACTATGACATTCATAGGGAGTTTAGATTGCTACCTTGCTGGCAACTCGTGCCTGGCTCCGACCAGTTTCTCGAGGAAACCGGCACTTCACGGTAGGCGGCGGTAGATAACGTCAATCCGGTCCACGACCAGAAGCGAGACTCCTTCGTCAGCCTGCACTAGAAGGCCTGACAAGATCGGCGTGGACGGATTCTCCTCGTCAAGATTGGCCGGAACAATTTCCGGCGAAGCGGCGGCGGCGGCGGCGTGAGGTTTGAGGAGACGGGGCGGCGGCTTTGATGATTAGGGTTAGGGTTTGTGTAGTAGTGTGGTCTATTATGAAGCCTAAGTCTAATTAAATAGACTAAGTGGTGGACTTGGACCGGCCCAACGGGCCCGGGTCCAACGG
>KQ995777.1:0-19419 GCA_001598015.1 Dorcoceras hygrometricum | reverse complement strand
GTCATTTTGCACTGGGGTTCTGAAAAATGGTTTTTCAGATCATAGTATTCAGTTTTGGAAACTGAGTCGATCGGTCCGATCTGATCGGCGATCGGAGTTACGATGAAGTCTCGGTGATGGGGATGAATCGAATGTTCATCCGTTGGACCTGGGCCCGTTGGGCCGGATCCAAATCCATCATTAAGTCTACTTAAGGTAGACTTAGACCTAAATCATCACACATAACTCACAACACTCAACCCTAACCCTAAGCAAGTGGCCGCCGCCCCCTCCTCTCTAAACAAGCCGCCGCCGCCGCATAGTGCCGTCGCCGCCGCCGCCGCTTCGAGTCGCCGGAAATTGTTCCGGCAAACTTGACGAGGAGAATCCGTCCGCGCCGATCTCGTCAGGCCTTCTAGTGCAGGCTGACGAAGGAGTCTCGTATCCGGTCGTGGACCTGATTAACGTTATCTACCGCGACCTACCGTGAAGTGCCGGTTTCCTCGAGAAACTGGTCGGAGCCAGGCACGAGTTGCCAGCAAGGTAGTCATCTAAACGCCCTATGAATGTCATAGATTGTCTGTTTTTGAATTGTATTGATTGTCTCCCGGCCCAAAATTTTGTTCTTCCGCTGCCTCGCCGGGAGGCGTGATCCGGATCCGCCGCGGTTCCCCAACAAGATCAAGATAACAAGGCACGGCTAAACAAGATCTGAGCTCAACATGACGTGTATGCTCATGCAACAGAATGCAACAGCCAACGAATAGCATACACAACACAGCAGATCAGTAAGCTAATGCAACATAGAAGCAAAACACAAAGCTCACATAAAATCCATGCCAAATCCAACGTTGTAAAACAAGCTCACATCCGTACCTCAATTCTGAGCTATAATTACCACAAACGAAGTCCCGAGCAACCAGATCTGAAACCTGCTAACCAATAACACAACACTGGCTCAGGGACAATAACGAGAACTTACGAACTGCGAAATTCAAGCTCCACCAGCCCTGTCCTACTTCTCTAGCTCAACCAACAGTTCTAAACAAATCACGAAGTAGGAACTAACACTTACCCAACGAGATACTTGAAAGGCCCAAGCAATTCTGCGCTTATGATAACAGACTACACAGAAGGGCTTCCTTCGCGATCTTCCTCCAGCTAATACCAAGCCTGCAAAAGAGGTATGAGAAGAATCACCTAAACAAGAGGAGTCCAGCGCTACCACTCTTGTGTCTGTCGGAGTTGTCTACCATCGGAAATCGAAGGAAATAAGCTACGGTGAATCGTAGCTAGGGTATCGCGACAGGGTAAGGTTACGAGAATATTTCTAAGTGTCGGAAAGAGATAATGACGAGACCAAAGTCAAAGTCCTCAATATATATACTTAAGTCTCCCAGATCTGATAGAAAACAGCCACCGACAACCTAAGATCCAAAGCTGATCCCAACTCAGATCTGAGTATCACTCCATATCTGAACTCTAGGCCTAAACAGACATGGAACTTATCCAGACAACATTGCACCAAAGACCGCTCGCTCACTAGGACACGTCATCCCGCTAGCCAAGTCTGAATCACTAAACGGCGTCACATCTCTTCCACACCAGAACACTCAGATCTGACTCACAAAACCCACCAAATCTGAAATCTCTGAACAGAACCGGTCTACCCTATAACTGAAACCCGGAACAACGAATCGGACTGTCTACTAACAATAACACGCTCGAACTCAAATCTGGTTTCTTCCAAAACGATGCCATTACATTACCCGGTAAGAAAACACTAGCATTTTCACAACTGCCTGCGATAACCAGATTTCACCTCCAGATCTGATCAACTCTCAAATCTGATTGCTACTCCGCAAAATTCCCAAACTTCCCAGAGTTGTTTCCGATATCAAATATGACCCGGTAGCTTCACCAAGCATTCCAGCTCAAAGCTTGCTCATCCCAGATCTGTTCAAGCCAAATCTGGTCTATGCCAAACCCGATTAATTAACTCAATTAATCCAATAGACTTTCGGGTCTCACATTCCTCACCCACTAAAACAATATTTCTTCCTCGAAATCAAGCAACAACTCTAGAACTGAACCAAAACATCAACACAAAACTAGCACTCAACATAATACTCCAAAACTGAATAGCCATGCATTGCACAAAACACTCAGCAACCTCTAACAGACAACAGGAGGATACTAACAAAGAGTTCAAGATAACGGGAACAAACAACAAAATCAAAACTAGCTACTGGAAACAAATGAAACATCTACTCAAACAGATGTGGCCACTCTCGTTGCATTTTCTCTTCCAGCTCCCACGTAGCTTCTTCTCTACCATGTTTTCTCCACTGGACCATTACCAAAGGAATGGTCTTATTCCGCAGCTGTTTCTCTTTTCTGTCCTAGATCTGCAATGGATACTCAATATAGCTCAAAGTTCTATCTAGCTCTACCTTGTCAGTTCTCAACACATGCGACGGATCTGGCTCATATTTCCTCAACATAGACACATGAAAAACATCATGTAAGGAGGACAGATCTGGCGGAAAGAACAGCCGATAAGCCAAAGGTCCGATCTTCTCAACTATCTCATAGGGTCCAACATAACGATGAGCAAATTTTCCCTTGAGACCAAACCTCATAACATTGCGAAAAGGAGAAACTTCCAGGAAAACTAGATCACCAACCTGAAATTCTAAAGGTCTATGCCTCTTGTTCGCATAGCCGTCTTGGCGATCTTGTGCAGCTTTCATTCGCTGGCGAATCA
Source organism: Dorcoceras hygrometricum (assembly GCA_001598015.1). Lineage (NCBI taxonomy): Eukaryota > Viridiplantae > Streptophyta > Magnoliopsida > Lamiales > Gesneriaceae > Dorcoceras > Dorcoceras hygrometricum. The sequence continues at coordinate 16,673 of KQ995777.1, read as the reverse complement.
AATCCACTTGATCTCTCATCTGCTGCACAAATTATGGAGAAGACGGCTGCTTCTCCCCCACTTCTTCCCAACACACAGACGATCTACACTTCATGCCATACAAAGCTTCAAATGGTGCCATACCAATCGTGACCTGGTAGCTGTTATTATAGGAAAACTCAACCAAAGACAACGAATCTTGCCAGCTACCACTAAATCCATCACAACACCTCTCAACATATCCTCTAAAATCTAGATACTTCTCTCAGATTGGCCATCTGTTGAGGGATGATGCGCTGTTCTCATAGCCAATCTGGTGCCAAAGCTGTTTGCAAACTCTTCCAAAACCTAGAAGTAAACCTCGGATCACAATCCGAAGCCATAGAAACAGGCACACCATGCAATCACACCACAAAATCTATGTACAGCTTCGCTATATTCTTCTAATAAGTCATACTGTAGGGAATGAAGTGAGCAGACTTCGACAATCTATCGATAACAATCCACAGAGCATCACAACCTCTGCTGGAACGAGGTAAATGCATCACAAAATCCATACTATGTGCTCCCAACTCCATTGGTGAATCTCCAAACTCTGCAATAGACCACCAGGTCTCATCCTCTCGGCCTTAACTTGTTGGCAATTCAGAAAACGGGCTACAAAATCAGCAACATTACCTTTCAAACTTGCCCACCAGTAATGCTGCTTCAAGGCATGGTACATCTTCCTTGTACCAGGATGCACACTGGGTCTACTACAGTGAGCTTTTCTCAAGTTCTCCTCCTTAAAATCAATCATATTTGGACTACTAACCTGCCACGAAACCTCAAACAACCATCAGATGAGACAGTGTAATCCTCCAACTGTCCAGCTCTAACCTTCAGCTTTAACTCATGGATAGATGGATCTGTTCTCTGGGTTTATCTAATAGTCGCAACAACCTGTGGCTCAACTTGGAAAGAAGACACCACAACATAATCCTCACCTGGGTAAAACCGCCAACCAGTAGTGCTTAGATGCTCATGGACCTTCGAAATATGCAACGAAGCCAGCATCGCCACTTGAGCCTTTCTGCTCAATGCATCAGAAACTACATTATCTCACAATCAAAATCCTTAATCAGCTCCATCCATCTACGTTGTCTCATGTTCAAATCTGACTTAGAAAACAGGTACTAAAGACTCTTGTGGTCTGAATACACCACAAACAGCTCGCCATACAGATAGTGGAGCCAAATATTCAAGGCAAAGACCACTGCTGCCAACTTCAAATCATGAACTGGGTAACGAGTCTCATGCGGTTTCAACTGACGAGAAACAGACGCAATGACTCGACCATGCTGCATCAACAACAACCCAATCCTTTCAGCGAAGCAACCAAAAAAAAAAAACAAAACTACCTGAACCAGACGAAAAAGCTAACACAGGCGTAGAAGTTAGCTTCTCTTTGAGCAGCAAAAAGCTGTTCTCACACTGCTCAGTCCAAACAAACCTCTTGTCTTTCTGAGTCAACTGTGTCATAGGTTAGCTATACTAGAGAATCCCTCTATAAAGCGACGATAATAGCCAGCCAAACCCAAAAAACTATGAATCAGAAACATTCTTGGGATGCTTCCAGTTAACAACTGGCTCAACTTTACTGGGATCCATAGAAATACCTGCAGCTGAAACAACATGGCATAGAAATACAACTCGGTCTAACCAAAACTCGCACTTGGAGAACTTAGCATACAACTGCGAGTCTCGAAGTGTCTGGAGAACCAATCTCAAATGCTCTTTGTGCTGCATCGGAGTCTTAGAGTACACTAAGATATCATCGATAAACACAATCACAAACTGATCGATGAATTCTCTAAAGACTCATTCATCAGGTCCATGAAAACTGCGGGGGCATTCGTCAAACCAAAAGGCATAATCAAAAACTCATAATGCCCTTACCTCGTACGAAATGCAGTTTTCACCACATCTTGCTCTCGAATGCTTAACTGATGGTACCCCGAACGTAGATCGATCTTAAAAAACACAGCTGAACCCTGAAGCTTATCAAACAAGTCATCGATCCTCGAAAAAGGGTACTTATTCTTCACTGTCGCCTTATTCAACTGCCTAAAGTCGATGCTCATCCTCATCGACCCGTCCTTCTTCTTCACAAAAAACTATTGGCGCTCCCCACGATGACATGCTCGGTCTAATGAAAGCCTTCTCCAACAAGTGACTAAGCTGTACCTTAAGCTCCCTCAACTCAATAGGTGCTAGGCGATACGGGGCTCTCGAGATAGGAGCTGTACCAGGTACCAAATCAATGCTGAAGTCTATCTCCCTCCTCGGAGGAAAACCAGGTATCTCCTCCGGAAACACATCAGGGAAATTGCGAACAACGGGAACATCACTAATCTTCACACACGACGAAGAAGACGCATCCAAAGCATAGATCATAAATCCAGCATTCTCCAACAACAACAGGCTAAACATCTCCATCGTAGAGACTAAAGGAATCTTCGATCGGGAATCAAGGCCATAGAAGTCCCACTTCTCGCTAGACTAGGGCATAAAGCGCACAAATCCATGGAAACAATCCACTATGGCCCTATAACCAGACAACACATCCATTCCCACTATGCAATCAAAATCCCACATCACTAGCCTGATAAGATTCGCTAACAAAAAATTCTCACTATCTATCTGCATGCTCAGAACATCACAATGTTCCCTACCAATGAAACATGGTACTTTGCATCGCAGATACTAATCTCGTACTCGGGCGGCCTTATCCTCATTTTGACGGCCCAATCGACTAGGAACATGTTCAGAATACACAGCAACTATTAGATGTGTTTCATGATGGCCGTCATACCCACTATCACATCTAACATACGTTTTAGTGCATTCTAGGTCTTTACTCAACGCAATTGTAAATCATTACACACATAATGAAAGTAAAGAACGCCATATAAGTAAATGCGAATATCATATATAAAGACTGTTTATACAAGAGTCTATAAATCCCACACGCCACAAGTTGGCTAGTTGGGCATCTACTCTAACACTCGCCAGACTGGGGCCTAAAACGCACAATGCCATGGAAACAATCCACATTGGCCCTATAACTAGACAACACGTCCATTCCCACTATGCAATCGAAATCCCACATCACAAGCCTAATCAGATTGGCTAAAAACACGTTCTCACCAAATCTAAGAACGCCATTCAACAAGATCTCTTGGGAGTAGAGGCTCGCACCGACAGGAGTCGCAATACACAGCATCACACAAAACAGTGGTATGCGAACCATGTTCAACCACAAATGCATCAGCAATAAACGAATGTGATGCTCCTGTATCAAACAATACACGCGCAGGAAAATCAAAGACAAAGCAAGTACCTACGATCACTCCTCCTGGCATGCCCTCCACTTGCTCCCTCGTCATGGAATTCACCTGAGAATGCTAGGGTCCTGAGAAATGAGGCTGGGAAGACTGTCCAAAACGCGAAGGACCAGGCTGCTGAAATGGCCTAAACTGCGTCTCCCCCTATCCTCTGCTGAGATCCAGCCAAAGGACACACTCTCTTCTTTCGGAACATACGCAAGAAGAGAAGAAAACCTCCGGGCATATTCTCCCACGGACATAGTCCCCTGCACCAGGTTATCAAACTCACGCTCCCTGGCGTTAACATAGGACTCAGGGACATACTCCTGTCAAAAGGCAGTACAAAAACTGTTCCACGAAATCCCTACACCGGTCTCCTCTAGCACTCGAGAAGCACCTCTCCACCAACGCTCAGCGCTCCTCCTCAACTGAAACGTAGCCAAACTCAAACTACGCTCGTCATCGTACCTCACACGATCAAACAACCCGGTTATGTGCTGCAACCAGGAATCCGCATCGGAAATAGGTTCATAGCCGTTAAACGTCTGAGGGTTCATCAGCTGAAACCTCGCCATCACAAGTTCCATGTTGTACACACGGGATGCCAGCTCATCAACCTCATCCTCAACCTGTCTGGTACGTCTACGAAAAGGCCCACTATGCTGCACCTCCTCGTTCTGACCCTCGAAATCTTCAGGAATCTGCCCTCTACCTCTACCCCTACGTCTAGGCGGCATCTACGAAGGTACTAAGAAGGTATGGTCACACAACAATAAATATATCACATATCAATTAAATCACATAGTCATGCACATGCAACAAGCAACCCTGTGCCTAGACTCAAGTGTGATCAAAAGAAATCGAGCTTATCCCAGCTTAAGCTCTGATACCAAAAATGTCAGGCCTCGTGCTCAACTCAGAGATAAACCACGCAAAACAATAGCGGAAGCAATAAAATAGTGGCTACATTTTTGCTTTTGGCCTGACTTTAGAAAACAAAATTTAAAATGACCAACTACAACACAGCTTGCATACTACATAGAGTGACTCCCAACTTTAAATACATAATAATATAACTGGGACACTCTATACACCTCCTGGGGTACTGTCAGACCTCGTGCTCACATTAGAGTAAAAACATACAAACACATGCGGAAGCTATCAAAAAGCGGGTAAAATTTTCGCTTTTGGCCTGACGGTTTAAACAATATAATTTAGAATAAAGTGATACTCAAAATATATCCCCGTTTATAAAAACGAACAACAGTATAGACAACAACATGTATCAGACTCCAATTACAAAAATACCACGACGAAGTTCAGGGAATCCCCCTGGCTAACTGATACATATATAAATATGCTATACGCAACTGGGACGCGCTAACCACCTCCTGGGGCACCACCAGCTGGGTTATAACCACGACCAGCTGTAAAACCTGGGTTTCCTGAAAACAACACAAACAAGGAAACAAACCAAGCCCCAGAGGGACATGGGGTCAAACCCCAGTACGGAGAACAACAGATATAGCTAAAAGAATGCATAAGATAACATGCAGATGCTATGCATGAGACACCGGATAACAACCGAAGGCTCGACCAACAAGGGAGCTAAGGAACTCAAGCACAGCTCCAAGAATCTGCAACAACAGTGGCCACGGGGTGTGTTCCTAGTGTGGTAATGAGCCACTCGCCGTGACACTACACCCAAATACCAGATGCATCAAACAACTCAACCTGCCGTTGCCTCGCCCATGAACTGTGGTAGTTAACCACTCGGCGCATGGTGGCTAACGATCCCAGCAGGGAGATGAGAGTGCGGTATTGCCGCTCGCCCTCGCATCCTGGTAAGAATCAACAACAGCAATACAAGATACGAATAATGGCTGCAATAACAATATGTATGCAATATGGAAAATGAATGTATGCATAACAGGGCAGCTAAACGATCAACAGAAATCACGTATGCACACAGCAACATCCACATCAATGCACAACAGCCATCTAGCATTCATTATCACTCCAATTCCCAGCTACATCAAGCTCAAATCCATACCTTATACTTTTGTGTAACAATTACTACAAAACAGGCCCGAGAGTTCTGGATAGCAACCTGCTAAATACACAACACACAGATCTCAAAAGCTGCACATAAACTCACGACCAATTAAAGAAGCTCACGGCTGGGAGCTACGCTCAACCAAACCAGTGACTAATCTCAACAACACAACTCAGTAGGGAGCTTAATTCAAGGCTAGGAACAGATCTCATCACAAAAGGAACGAAGTTCTACCTGTACGATACCACGCACAACCAAGCAGCAACTTAGCGTTACTCAACTAGCCGATCACAGCCTCCCAAAGTGGCATAAGATGGAAGAGCTTCTCGAGAGGAGTCCAACGCTACCTCGCACGTACCAAACAACGGCCGGAAACGATGGGAATTGCCGGAGAAAAGCTACGGTGAACAGTAACTTAGGGTTCGAAGCGAAGAACACAATCGGGGAAAATATTCTAAGTATGGGATCTGATATCTCAATCGAAGACCAAGTCTCCCTATAAATACATCTCGCAAAAGCTGGTTAAATCATCCACCGACATAACCAGCAGGCACCAACAAACCAGCAGATACACTACAAACAATTACAACCAGCAAATGCAAGGAAACTAGCAGCTGAAATCTCAAACAACGCAATTCAAACGACGTCGCAGCGACTTAACAAAACGACGTCGCTCCGCTGACGTCATCAAATCTGCCACCAGCTGGTCGCCTAAAACCATCGGCTGGTTCTCAAATCCAAAAGCTGGACAACCAGACGCTGGTTCGTAATACAAAAGTTGGAACCAGCTGCAACATACAAAACTCAGCGTTGCAACTAATCAAAACAGCGTCGCATAACCCATCGACTGGATTCCTTAGCGTTAACCAAAACAATGACGCATAGCCTACGTCATCCAGTCGCTAGTTCTCGCGCAAAACAACCAGACGCAAGCTACAGGAGCGTTGACCCGCGTTGACATCTGCTCCCAGCTGGACAACCAGTCGACACGCACATGCGAACAAAACCTCGCAGCTGGTACCAGTCGCAACATCCAAACGACGTCGCGCCAACTTAGCGAAACGCTGTCGTTTTGCCCTCAACGAACAAAATAAAACAGCAGCTATATACAAAACACGCTACCAGCTCTCACTTAGCACAACACATCCAGATTTCACCAAAACGACGGCGTCTAGGAATCTCGCGCTAATACACGCTATGATTGGATTTATCACCGACCAGCTCTCACCACAAAAACCAGCTTTCACCTCCAAAACTCAAAAATACGAAAATTCCCATAATTTCTCCAAATGCTATTTCAGACCCGAAAATGCCAACCAAACTTACAAACATAGATCTAAATCACCAGAAATCTCTAAAAACCGATACATTCCAACAATTAATCTCTTATACAAATTCAGGTCTCACAGGCACTACCAGCTGGATCAACTCCATGACCAACGGTGAAACCATGATAACCTGAAAACACACACAAGCAAACAAGACAACCAGCCCCAGAGGGACATGGGGTCAAACCCCAGTACGAAGAGCAACTGAAAAACAGCAGTAAGATAGCAACAGATAAAATGCAAATGATATGCATGAGACAAGGCTACAACCGAAGGCAGGGAGCCAAAGGAATCTCAAGGAACATCTCAAGAACAATCAATAGATCACTACAGGATAGTGGCCACGGGGTGTGTGAGTTATGGGAGCTACCCACTCTTCTCAACACACGGTACCAGATGCACAACAATTCACTCAACCTGCTGTTGCCCAGCTGCCCCAGAGGGACAGTGGGGTACCAAACCCCAGTACGAAGAGACAACTAGAAAAACAGCAGTAAGATAGCAACAGAATAAAATGACAAATTATATGCATGAGACAAGGCTACAACCGAAGGCAGGGAGCCAAAGGAATCTCAAGGAACATCTCAAGAACAATCAATAGATCACTACAGGATAGTGGCCATGGGGTGTGTGAGTTATGGGAGCTACCCACTCTTCTCAACACACGGTACCAGATGCACAACAATTCACTCAACCTGCTGTTGCCCAACTCATGAGATGTGGGAGCTACCCACTCCGCTCATAGTGGCTAACAGATCCCAGCAGGGAGATGAGGTATACGGGAGTTACCCGCTCGTCCTCCATACAAGCATCCTGGTACACACAGATCAAGATAACAAGGCACGGTTAAACAAGATCTGAGATCAACATGAATAATGCATGTATGCTCATGCAACAGCCAACAAATAGCATACACAACACAGCAGATTAGTAAGCTAATGCAAAACAGAAGCAAACACAACAGCTCACATAAAATCCATGCCAAATCCAATGTTGTAAAACAAGATCACATCCGTACCTCAATTCTGAGCTATAATTATCACAAACGAAGTTCCGAGCAACCAGATCTAAAACCTGCTAACCAATAACACAACACAGGCTCATGGACAATAATGCAGAACTTACGAACTGGGAACTTCAAGCTCCACCATCCCTGTCCCTACTTCTCTAGCTCAACCAACAGCTTTAAACAAAGCATGAAGTAGGAACTAACACTTACCCAACGATATACTTGAAAGGTCGAAGAAATTCTGCGCTTATGCTAACAGAGTACACAGAATGGCTTCCTTCGTGATCTTCATCCAGCTAATCCCAAGCCTGCGAAAGAGGTATGAGAAGAATCACCTAAACAAGAGGAGTCTAGCGCTACCACTCTTGTGTCCGTCGGAGCTGTCTACCGCCAGCAATCGAAGGAAATAAGCTACGGTGAACAGTAGCTAGGGTATCACGACAGGGTAAGGTTACAAGAATATTTCTAAGTGTCGGAAAGAGATAATGGCGAGACCGAAGTCAAGGTCCTCAATATATATACTTAACTCTCCCAGATCTGATAGACAACAGCCACCGACAACCTAAGATCCAAAGCTGATCCCAGCTCAGATCTGAGTATCACTCCAGATCTGAAATCTATGCCCAAATAGACGTGGAACTTATCCAGACGACGTTGCACCAATGACCGCTCGCTCACTAGGACACGTCATCCCGCTAGCCAAGTCTGAATCACTAAATGGCGTCGCATCGCTTCCACGCCAGAACACTCAGATCTGACTCACAAAACCGGCCAAATCTGAAATCTCTGAACCGCACCGGTCTACCCTATAACTGAAACCCGGAACAACGAACCAGACTGTCTACTAACACTAACACGCTCGAACTCAAATCTGGTTTCTTCCAAAACGATGTTGTTCTGTTACCCGCTAAGAAAACACTAGCACGTCCACAACTGCCTGCGATTACCAGATTTCAGCTCCAGATCTGATCAACCTTCAAATCTGATTGCTACTCCGAGAAATTCCCAAAGTTGTTTCCGATATCAAATCTGACCCGATAGCTTCACCAAGCATTCCAGCTCAAATTTGGCTCATCCCAAATCTGTTCAAGCCAAATCTGGTCTATGTCAAACCCGATTAATTAACTCAATTAATCCAATAGACTTTTGGGTCTCACAAAAAACTCATCATCTCATCATCCACACATGTATATATCAATAACAACAATCGAAATAACAATAGAACAGCTATACAGGGCATCCCCTGGCAATGACTCGATACAATATACACACAACTGGGACACTCAAACGCCTATGGGGCTCCACCAGCTGATGCACCACTCGGTCCAACTGATCTACCTAAAATACATGCAGTGGTCAAAAACATGACCAAAGCAGCCTCAAAGGTAAAAAACAAACGAGGTCAAACCTCAGTACGAAGAACAATCATAATACATCATTCAAATAAAACATGCAATATATCATATCGTGCAATGCATGAGAGGTACAACGAATCATCAGAGACCAAAGCACAAAAACTCAGCTGGAAATCAAACATCAGTGGCTACAACTCATATGAGAGTGTGGGAGCTACCCAGTCGTCCCACATGCAGTATCAGCAGCACAAACATCATGCTCAACCCAACCGGTGCCTTTCAACTCTTTGAGGGGTGGGAGCTACCCACTGGTCCTCATGGCGACACAATCTCGTAGTGGGTTGTCAAGGGTATGGGATCCAGCCGACACACCTCATTTTATTTTGTCCAAAAACAACATACTGGTACTATCAATCATCATCAAAAAGGTTATCAAGGATTTCAGGCTTAACATGATATGTTTGTATGCAATTCCATCATAATCACATAACATCATACAATGTATACATGAAATCAGCTCGGAAAATCAGCACACATCCACAGCTCACCACATCGGAGCACACACAGATACGTTCACATGCTTACCTCAAAGCTGTAAATTACAATCTCAATTCGTACCTTAGCTCAGATCTTCCCAAATAACTATATCAAAACTCACGGCTGAAACAGAATACACACACAGTCCAGTCCAGCTCTCGGCCAACAGTTCAGGGCCACCAACTCAAGACCAAAAAAACCACAAGAGAGCTATAAATCTGTAAAACATCTAAGAAATCAGCTCGTGTTCAAGCTCAAACAGCTCACGCTCAAAGCTCCAAAATTCAGACAACTCATACTCAACCTCATAATTCAAATCCAGCTAAAATAGTAACTAAGGACTGAAACCAACACTTAAAACCTCGGTTACCTGAAGCAAAACTCAACTTGGTCGGAAATCGAGAATAACAGCTCCCGAAGCTTCTCATCACTTTCTCGATTCAGCCTATACACAACTCCAAACTAGTATGAGATTTTAGATGCTTGAAATAATGTTTTCGACGATGCATCTCTTGTATAAATCTGATCGGTCAAACTCCGGCAATCTGAAAGTAAAGGTGTCGAATGAACAATGTCAACTAGGGTTCGAGGAAAATATCGGGATCGAACATTCTCAGAAGATAAGGTACTTGTGGTAAAAAATGTTTAATTGTTGGTCAAAGGGCATATATATATACACTTAAGTTGCTCAGATCAAGTCTACAGTGTTTCCAGAACAGCTTAGGCATCTACATTGTATCCAGCTTAGGCATACAGTTCAGCACGCATACACAATCCAGCTTCGCACACCAACAGTTCACACCCACAGACAGATCACGATCACTAATAGCTCATGCCCATAAACAGATCATGCTCACATACGCAGGTCAGCTCTCGCGCACAAATCAGCTATCGCGCACACAGATCACGTGCCTTCCAGCACAGAAGAACAAGATCATCTCACACCTGAACTGACCTACCAGTCAGCTCACGTCCGATACATAGTTCACAAACAGCTCTCACCTAATCTATTCTTCGCCATCAGCTTACGCCTAAGCTGATCTTACCAAACAATACGGCACAACCCCCGATCTTATGGCTCAGCTCAGGGCACTACGTAACTCCCAAAGATGAATCCAACTTACGCCTTACTAATCAAAACTGATATCAGCTCAGAGAAGCTACACTGCCAGCTCACACTAAAACAGTAGAAGACTCAGATCAGATCTCACCCTACCAATTCAGTTTAGGATGCACTATTCAGCTTACGACATCCAAATTAGTTCTCAACGCTCTCAGATCACAGTTAACATACTTGGAGCAGCTCGCGTGGTCAACTCAGCTCACAATCTCAAAACTCGAGATACGCACTCAAATCATCTTGCACTCCCCAGATCAGCACGCGTCATCAGATCAGCTCATGTCTGTGTATTCCTACTAAACGATTAACTCTAATCTGATACTAAAACACACAACTTACCAACATACCCCGGACGGACCTCAAATCAACCCGCAATATCAGCTCAGCACAGAAAACCCAATCAGCTCGCACATAAGGTGATCCACTCTAAATACAATACTTCCAACAAATAAACCTCAGCTAATACTCCGCTAATATGATCTATTAAGACATTATTTACCTCAGCTAATCACCATCCTCACATTATCCCCTCCTTAAAAGGGTTTCATCCTCGAAATCGAACACAACAGCCCGTAGAAACCAAACGATCGCAACACGGACTACAAAATGGATCACAAACTTAACCACAATCATATTACAAACAAAATACATGGAATAAAATAGTACTCAAATAGATTAGGCCACTATTGTCTCATATTGGCTTCCACTTCCCTAGTAGCCTCTTTTCTTCCATGTTTACTCCAGTGTACCATAACCAAAGGTATGGTCTTATTCCTCATCTCCTTCCTGTCTAGAATCTTCACTTGATATTCAATGTAGATCAGGGTCTGGTCGAGATCAATTTCATTGGTTCTAAATATTATGGGAAGTATCTGGATCATATTTCCTCAGCATTGATATATGAAACACATCATGCATCAATGATAACTCAGTCGGCAACTGTAATCTTTATGCCAAAGATCCAACCCGTTCGATAATCTCATACGGACCGATGAATATAGGAGATAACTTACCCTTATTTCTGAACCTCATTATGCTCTTGAAAGGAGAATCTTGCAGAAACACTCGTAAACCAGACAATCCAAAGGCCAACGCCTTTTATTCGCATAAATGGCTTGACGATCTTGTGCAGCCTTCATTCTTTTCCACATCAAATCAACCTGATCTTTCATATTCTCCACAAACTCTGTTGAAGACAAGTGTCTCTCCCTAACTTCTTCCCAAAAAAATAGGCGATCTACACTTCATACCGTACAAAGCCTCAAATGGTGCAATCCCGATAGTCACTTGATAGCTACTGTTGTACGAAAACTCTGTTAAAGACAAGGAATCCTGCCAACCACCATTGAAATCCATCACTATAACTCGAGGAATATCCTCTAAATAAGGTGTGGTCCGATCATATTGGCCATCTGTCTGGGGGTGATACTGTACTCAAATCCAATCTATACCCCAAAGCTGCCTGTAATCTCTTCCAAAATTGGAAATTAAACCTAGGATCCATGTTGGACACTATCGACACCGTCACATCATGCAACCTCAACACATGGTCGATGTACGGTCTCGCCATCTTCTTCATAGAACACGTCTATCATAAGGAATATATAAAGTGGGCTTACTTAGACAACTTATCCACTACCACCCAAACCGCATCACAACCTCGGCTCGAATGAGGTATATGGGTAATGAAATCCATTGCAATTGTTGGCATACAATGGCGGACCCGGATCCCATTTCCCGGGGCGCAGCGGAAGTTTAAAAGTTTTGCCCCGAGAAACGTTCAAAACATCAAAACAATTCTATAATCCATGCATAGGATGTTTGAATCGTTACCTTGCTGGCGTCTAGGCGCCTGGCTCCGACCAGTTTCATGAGGGAACCGGCACTTCAAACGGTAGGCGGCGATAGATCGTCAATCAGGTCCACGACCGGAAGCACGAATACTTCGTCAGCCTGCACTAGAAGGACTGACGAATTTACCACGGACGGAAGCTCCTCAACAAGGTGATCGGAACAAGTCCGAGCACGGCAAGCGGCGGCGGCGCGGCGCGGCGCAAGGGCGGCGGCCGTGAGGTGTTGTGGAGAGGGAGGGGGCGGCGGCCAACTAGGAGGCTAGGGAATTTAATTAATAAAGATGGTAGATGGGCTTGAACCGGCCTATTGGACTTGGGTCAGGCCCAAGTCCTATATGAACATTCGGTTCATTTAAATAACTGCGGTTTCATCATAACTCCGATCGACGATCTGATCGTACCGATCGACTCAGTTTCCAAAACTGAATATTATGATGAGAAAACAATTTTTTCAGATTACCTAGTCCAAAATGACAGTTTTGCCCCTCAACTTTGGGAAATCGCAATTTGAACCCTGTTGACTTTTAGGAAGTCGCACTACCTAAATGCTCTTCCTATGCTCAACACATTGAGCTTAGTTTTCGTGCGAGAATCATGAATCCATTACTTGTGTGACCCTCAATGGTTCAGGGATACAGCTAGCCGTGGGCCCACAACCATTGCGACTCTGAAATCACAATTTCGTACTTGCCCATCGGATCATGGTAAAGCGCCTAGAAACATCGCCCCATGATCCCCTAAGTATCACTGATAGTGCCTGCAAGAACCAGTTGGTCGTGGTTAGCGTACAGTACGGTCCTTTCAACACATATATCCCGATCAGATCAACGACCATTGGTAAATCGAGAGTCGTTAGAGATCCGATAGCCATGCATACATCTTGGAGATCGAATAGTGACATTGGGAGTGTAAGTAGGTAAACCCATTGACCTAAAACACATCGAGTACTCTGGCCAGAGATTTATACACTATTATCCCCTCAGATAGCATAGGATATCCACGCATGAGAGCGAGCGGTGAATTCTCGACAACGAAGCATCGACTCCTACATGCATCAGGATCTCACCCAATCCCGCCACCTAATGACCCCAAGTGAGTCGGCAAACGGGTCAAAGTGAGGCGCCTATCATGTAGAGTCTCAATGACGTTTCGAGTAGTGAGGACTAATCAGTACAACCAAGACCTCGGACTTATCCACTCGACAAATGGTAACCACTTGGAAAGTCCGAACAAGGGTAGTTAGTCACCAGGTCACTATCCATCTGCATGCTCAGAAAATCACAATGTTCCCTACCAATGAAACATGGTACTTCACATCGCAGATGCTAGTCTCAAGCTCGGGCGGCCTTATCCTCATTTTGACGGCCCAATCGACTAGGAACGTATTCAAAATACACAGTGACTATTAGATGTGTTTCATGATAGCCATCATATCCACTAACACACCTAACATACACTATGGTGCATTCTAGGTCTTTATCCAACACAATTGTTAACATCATATAGCATAATGAAAATAAAGAATGCCATAAAGAAATGCGAATATCATATATAAAGATTGTCATATACAAGAGTCTATAAAACCCACACGCCACAAGTTGGCTAGTTGGGCATCTACTCTAACAATCTCCCACTTGCCCTATAGCCAACTACTCATAAGACGCAGTCCCATTGTTTCGTGATGTTTTTCAAACAACGGTCCTGGCAAGGGCTTCGTAAGTGGATCAGCAATGTTGTCCGCAGAGGCGACTCTCTCAACTGCTATGTCACCTCTAGCCACAATATCCCGGATTATGTGGTATTTCCTCAGTATATGTTTGGATCTTTGGTGAGACCTAGGCTCCTTTGCTTGCGCAACGGCACCCGTGTTGTCTCAGTACACCGGGACTGGACCAACTCCATCAGGAATGACGCCCAACTCTTGGACGAAATTCCTTATCCAAACCGCCTCCTTAGCAGACTCTGATGCTGCAATGAACGCAGTCCCATTGTTCGTGATGTTTTTCAAACAACGGTCCTGGCAAGGGCTTCGTAAGTGGATCAGCAATGTTGTCCGCAGAGGCGACTCTCTCAACTGCTATGTCACCTCTAGCCACAATATCCCGGATTATGTGGTATTTCCTCAGTATATGTTTGGATCTTTGGTGAGACCTAGGCTCCTTTGCTTGCGCAACGGCACCCGTGTTGTCTCAGTACACCGGGACTGGACCAACTCCATCAGGAATGACGCCCAACTCTTGGACGAAATTCCTTATCCAAACCGCCTCCTTAGCAGCAGCTGATGCTGCAATGTACTCAGCCTCAATGGTTGAATCCGCGATGGTGTCTTTCTTGGAACTCTTCCAAGAGACAGCACCACCATTGAGCATGAATACAAATCCAGAGGTAGACTTCGAATCATCCACGTCACATTGGAAGCTAGAATCAGTGTAGCCTTCCAATTTCAGTTCACCACCCCCATAGACCATGAACATATTCTTAGTCATTCGCAAGTACTTAAGAATATCCTTCACAGCCTTCCAATGCAATTGGCAGGGGTTGGCCTGGTAGCGGCTCGTGACACTCAGAGAATATGCGACATCCGGTCTAGTTGAGATCATGCCATACATAATACCACCTATTGCTGAGGCATATGGCACACATGTCATACTCTCTATCTCCTCATCAGTCTTTGGACACAAAGACTTAGATAGAGTGACCCCGTGGCTCATAGGTAGTTGTCCTCTCTTGGACTCTTCCATAGAGAACCTCTTAAGTATGGTATCGATGTAGGTAGCTTGGGTGAGTCCGAGCATCCGTTTTGATCTATCATGATAGATCTGTATTCCAAGAATATAGGATGCTTCACCCATGTCCTTAATCAAGAATCTACTAGACAACCACACTTTAGTTGACTGCAGCATTCCTACATCATTCCCAATTAGTAGAATGTCATCAACGTAAAGTATAAGGAATGTCACAGCGCCTTTAACTACCTTCTTATATACACATGGCTCCTCGGGATTCTTGATGAAACCAAATTCCTTAATTGTTTCATCAAATCTCAGGTTCCAACTCCTCGATACTTGTTTGAGACCGTAGATCGATCTCTGAAGTTTGCATACCTTATGCTCACTTCCCACAGATGTGAAACCCTCAGGCTGCATCATATAGATCTCTTCCTTAATGTTTCCATTAAGGAACGCAGTTTTCACAGCCATTTGCCATATCTCATAGTCGTACCATGCGGCTATGGCTAGTAAGATTCTAATCGACTTGAACATTGCGACTGGTGAAAAGGTTTCATCATAGTCAACACCTTGCCTTTGAGTGTAACCTTTCGCGACCAGTCGTGCCTTGTAGGTCAATACCTTACCGTCAGGCCCAAGTTTCCTCTTATATATCCATTTACACCCAATAGGAACAATTCCTTCGGGAGGATTAACAAGAGTCCAAACTTGGTTCTCATGCATTGAGTCAATCTCAGACTGCATTGCTTCAAGCCACAAATTAGAATCAGCATCGGAAATTGCCTCCTTGAAAGTTTTTGGATCACATCCAACAACTGGATCCTCTGATCATCTTCAAGAATGAAATCATATCTTTCAGGAGCCCTAGGAACCCTTTCGGATCTCCTAGGTGCGACCATTTCTGGTACTGGCTCTGGAGGTGCGGGAGATTCACTTGGTACTTCAATTGGTTCTCGAACCTCTTTGAGTTCTACTATTTTGCCCTTTCTATCAAGTAGGAATTCCCTTTCCATAAAGGTGGCATTTCTAGAAACAAATACTTTTGTTTCACTTGGATAGTAGAAGTAGTATCCAATGGAATTCTTTGGATACCCAATGAAGTAGCATAAGATGGATCTCGTATCCAGCTTATCTCTCACTGTCTGCTTCACGTAAGCAGGACATCCCCAAATCCTCATGTATGAGTATCTGGGTGGTTTGCCCATCCATATCTCATATGGAGTCTTATCCACTGCTTTGGTGTGGACATTGTTCAACAACATTACCGCCGTTTCGAGCGCATAGCCCCAAAAGCTCAGTGAAGCTCATCATAGATCGAACCATGTCCATCAAGGTTCAA